>SNQJ01S0042389.1:14404-32037 GCA_010110895.2 Picea sitchensis
TCTGTTGACCAATCCGCAAAAGGGGATTTGGTCCTATTACAATAACCGACATGATCAATCCACAATGGGGATTGATCCTATGAATAATGTATCAATAATAATAAGAATACTCTTTGCAGTTACAATATTTCAACACTACTGCAGTTGCAGATGTCCTTGAGGAGTCCGAGGAGCCCGAAGACTCTGAGCCAAAGGATGATCTTGTATCTCTTGATGATGATCCCATATCTAGCAGCGCTGATGAGTTTGATGATTGATCATGTTGATCAATGATTTGTACTATGTACTATGTACTATGTACTATGTAGTAGGCTAGTAGCTTGTACTTTGTAGCATGTTTTTTGGAGTCTAGAGTCTAGAGGCCATTTAGAGCCTCATTGATTATGTATGTTGTTGTTGATATGTATTGCACTTAGTGCCATTTTGATATATTCACCCTTACATGGTATATAGATGAGCAAACTTTTCATATTCTGTCTCTAATGGTTTGGAATCTTTAAAATAATTTTTTTTTTCATTAAAATTTGATTATTTAATATATTTTTTTGTATACCAAGTCATTGAAATCATATCGGTCCGAGTCAATTTGAGTCCGAGTTTTAAAACACACACACACACATCATGTTTCCCCATTTCCAAATTTTTGACGGGTCACATTTCTAATGTGTTTCCATTTCAGAAACTCATACCCATTTCCCTGTATTGTGCAACTTAGGTGTGTAGTGTTCTCATTTCTAATTTGCAAGTGCATATAAGATATCTCATTTGTTTGTCAATTCCCGCTAGCTCAATCGGTTAAGGTGTGGGTTTCGTTTGCTAGGCGACCCGAGTTCAACACCCTTACGGTGAGTTTAGTTGGGAGGAGACACCCAAAAATCCAGCCATGTTAAGGGTTGGTGTGGCCTAGGACGGGTGTGATCCCCGGGTGATTTTGATGGCTTAGATGCCCCTGGGTTGTGGTTTCTTAGCCAATGGTAATTCTGGCCCCGCAGGCTACGAGCACATTTCTAACACCAAAAAAAGATATCTCATTTGTTTAAATATGCTTATCAGTAATCCTTTAAAAAACATTTATTTTCCCTTTCATGTAATGAGATGTAGGAACTCACAACCAGCCTTGCTATGAAATATAAATAAATTTTATGGATTTGTATTTCTAGAGTGATTTTTAGTGAGTGTAGAGTTTACCAAAGATAGATGGAATGGAAAATAGATGGGAAGGAGTTCAATCTCCCTGCAAGTTATATAAACTATCTATAGTGAAGGCTAACATAGAAGGGTAGAGAGATGTTAATGCATTTGTTGTTTAAAGATCTCACAATAAAACTCATTCTGTTCAAAATTTTAGATTATAATGCATGGTATGAGCCTAGGATGATGTTTACCTTGTAGACCATACAAGCAAACTTGAGCAACCTGAGGAGATCTAAGTAGAGATTTACTGGAAAGGGATGAGATCAAGCTTAAGTCTTTTTTTCCTTTGTAACAAAAGCATATTATATTTTATTACAGCACATTACACAATATATCATGCATTCTTACATTGCCAACCAAACTAGAGGCATGCAGAATTTCCCTTCCCAATGTAAGGAAGGAGGGTGAACATGTCCGCATTGGCTCCAACTTCAAGAGACCGAATATCTTTCCTAAAAGTCCCCAGCCTAACTACAAACTGTATTGCTAAGTTTGATCTAAATGCAGCAACGCCCCCTAGGTGAAGTGATGTAGTTTCCCATTAAAAGTATTTCAGCAACATTCTTTCCACAAGGAGATTTTGCCAATCTTTTAGTATCCCACATACCTCCTCTTTCTGCCTAATCATTCATTTGTCCCTGAAAATGAGCCCTTTTGAGTGCAAGGGGCCAACGAATAGTGTATGGTATTTTGCCACAACAAAATCCCAGAAAGTTCAAGCTACCTTGGAACCCTGTAGATGATGTTTGACTGTGTCTTCCTTGTGACAAAACATACACAACTGCTATCTGTAAAACCCTTACAATGAAGCCAACCTAATGTCATTTATTGTCATTTATTTATGGCATTCCAATGCTTTATGTCAATTGAAAGACATTCATTAGAATAATAGATATTTTAAAGTGTGCAAGATAATAGTAGTAAGTACACTTCTATTATCGACGATAAAAAGTATAGATGAGTTATGTAAGGAAATTTTGCCTTCAATATTTATATATTGTCATTGAGGTTCGGGTACTTTTGAKGATTTGATGGCCTAAATAAATGACTAGCAGAAATATATCATGTAATGACTTAACCTCCAATCTAATGCCTTTACATCACTGATAAATGAGTATTTTCTCATGGTCACGAATTTGTTCATGCCATTTTATTGATGTATATSTCAAAGCCTAGATTGATTAGTAGCACAGGTTAGTCTTTTATGAGTCAACATAATAAATTAATAATGCACCTTCTTTTTAAAAAGGCTACTCAAAAGAGGTGCATTTTTATGCAATTTATAAAGTTTGTCAGTACACTATAAGACATCTCTATAACATGATTCTTAACAGCGTTTCTTGCTTGGTGATTGCGTATTTTTAGAAAGAGTACAAAAATATAAGAGTATCACTGAGTAACATACAAATGATCATTGGTCAAATCAAAATTCGATATAGCTTAGCTTCTTAGTGGACTAAAACAAAAGTCTTCCTCAAAGTCTTCATATTGGTGAATCAAAATTTTGTTTGGAAATCTTGTTAATGACAAGTGATATGAGATAACTTTAGTATTCTAATTTTAACAAGAAATCAAAGATGTTTAACCATAATATCAATTAGGAATCTTTGAATTTCTAAGATATATGGAAAATCAATGTCATTGGGTAATATTACTTTTGGGGTTACTTTTGGGGGTAATATATATATATATATATGAGCATTACAAGTTTGCATTGATTTATAAAAGGGATAGATTTATATTCCTTTAAAATTGCAGAAAATGTCCTCCACCATCTAATTCAGCTCTATTTTGCTACTAGTTACGTATATTCTTGATCTATTTTCCCATGTTTGTCATATTTATAAAATTTTCAATGTCTTTCAAAAGCATTCATGATAGTTTCTACACAAATTATAGTCATCTAAAAAGGAAAGTCTAAGTAATGTGTTTAGTCTAATACATGTCAAAGGAACTATATTAACAAAACTTCTTAACTAGTCTCTTGCCATACCCTCTTGCTCATTACAAATGAGTTGACCTACTAGTTCATAACTTGAAAGAATTGTATTTTAAGACAATGACTTCTATGATCCTTGTATATTCCTTCCTTGTTTTGATGATTGGACTTTCCTCTAAAATTAGTAATGTCAATGGGTACTTTAAGACTTTAGGACCTCTTCCTTAAAAATAACATTTTTAAGGAACATTATTGTTCCAAATAGTGATAGCATTTGGCTCAAATCTATATCAATCCTAATTGCTACAATATAAATGTTCTTGTGGTCTAGAATGTTTATAGGGTATTAATAAGATTCCATATTTTATGCTAAAATGTTTTTTCCCTCCATTGAAGTTTGGTCTTCTCCATAGTTGCATCCTTCCTTCTTTTTTTAAGAACAATTCAATATTCCACTCCTTAAAATCCTCCTTGCAATTGCTCCCTCCTTAAAATTCTTAAAATATTCCAATTCAATACTCACTCCCTAAAATCCTTGTGCAATTTCTCTAGCTTCTTGATACAATATTGGTACTTAAAATCTTTATCCAAGCTTTTGTCTAGCATTTACTCCACTACAACATCTTTGTCTTCCTTCCTCCCCTTAATCCATCTTAATAGCCGAGGCCTTTTGTTTCGTGCTCATTAAAGGAGCAAAAATTTCAAAGATCACACTAACTCCTAGCGATTCTCCACTTATGACTACTAGTATACTCACATCTCTAATGCCTGCAACAATTATAAACAAAACAAACTCTTTTGTGATTGAAATGTTATCATCATCGATTATCATATAGTGCACCCAAAAATCGACTTCGTCTTTATTATGGATGTTTCCATGTCTCCTAATTCCTTGTGAGTTGATCCATTGAATTAGTTATGTATGCAATCATGATTTGCAATTCATGTCTCTTTTATTGTTTTCTACCAACAAATCAAGTGTAACCTCAAGCACCAATTCACCTACAAGATTCGCTCATCTACTTGTTATTTTATAACTCACCCCACCTTAGCCCCCTTTAAGGTATAATTTGAAATGAATGTATTTAAAGGACCCTATATGATCTTGACAATTCCTAAAAAATAACTGTTAAGAGCACAATATTAGAGCTTTTATTACCTTAATTGCCACTCTTTCTATAATGAGTTTGAAGTCCTCTTCTACCTCAAACTATCTATAGCATTAAGTCAACACTATTCTTGTCCCAATGAGAAAGCTAATGGCCTTTATTAAATTATTTGAGCACTAAGTATATTACTTTTGGAACATTCAAATTTAACAACAAGACCCTTATTCTTGGTGCCTTCCATTTGTTCTTACAGCTTTTTGTTGTCATTTTTGCTATCTTTATTGGTGGGGGAATTAATGGATACTCTAAATTGTACTTTGTAAATTATCAATGAATAACTACGAACAACTTCTTTAAACTAAATTATAAATTATATAAACAATTTTGTATATTTAAAGTAGTAAATTTTTATTTATCAAAAATATTTATATTAACTATCTTCTAAACTATTATAACATAAAAAAGGTGAGTTGTACATAACTCTATATGTATAAGTAGGCAAAAGGAGAGATCCTTATGATGATTTAAAAGAAGCAAAATTTCATTGCGAAGAAGGTAAATAGTTGAATTGTATATAGGAAAGATTAAAATTAGCACTCTTCTCACTCATTTTGTACCTCATAAACAAAAAACAAAACTATATGTATACACCTAGATATTAACCACTTTTAAGTGTCATGCTAGCTTATGATACTTTTTGGCAAATGTTTTTACTTAAAACAAGTGCATTATTCACCGTTTCTCTTATTTATTAGTATGCTATTTGAATATGTATTAAATATAAATTTTCATATGTAGGTTTATTGCTAACATGATGCTTGCACATGGAAATCATTATTCTTTAGGTATGTGAAAATGTAATGTTGTATTGTTTTCACTTTAAAAAGTGAAAACCATGCTTAGTATTATGTTTAGTGCCTTGTACATTTCACTCAAAAACCTATTTGCCTTTAAAATTTTATTTTATATGGTTTGAGATGTAGTTGATTTCCATATCTATGCAAGTTCTTGCTAGCAAGTTATTAAACACTCATTTTAATATTAACCAATTAACAACATGAGAAAAAATTATTGGTTCTTTTCTTTTGCTCTTAAAACCTCATTTCTAGTTATTATATATGCATATTATTTGTGTCCATGGATATTACTACCCTCTTTTTGACTTGATAGTTTTTTTGTAGCTCTCTTTTTCAGCATTTTCTAAAGGCCCCAAGTGGAATATATTTATGTAACATCTGAATGCATGTTGACACCTAATTATTGCTTATGAAATGATTTGAATGATATGATACTTAAATCAACCTACAAAAAGTATGGTTCTACTTTGTAATAAACCAATTTGGTTTATAAACGCTTTGATACCAATTTAATGAACCAAACCGGTTTCTAAATGATTTAATACTAATGTAATGAACAATAGTTCATATACAAGAACATATCTAATATAAGAATGATATAGTTGAAACCTATATAATATAAGTAATTATATAATTAATAGATGAATACGTGAGTAGATACAATTTGCCTTGTGATGATATATTTATATGCATTCATTAGTCATGAAGGTGAATGATTTCCCTTTAGTTTATTAGTTATGATTATTATTTAAGTACTTTATATTCATTACATTGTCTCTCTTCAATGATGCATTTTCCTCAAAGCATTTATGGAAAAGTTGTCTTCATTGTAGCATGCAACGCCTTGTCATGGTTCTTTGTTTCTAAATCTATAGTGGTTGACGACACAAAACAATATGAGTTATGAAGCATTGAATAGAATTTTCATAATGTGAAAGGGTTAGACCACCTTGATTTGATTTTCTGCAGAACTTTGTGTCAATGACCTTTGTGATTTGGGAGATGATAAGATTCCCAGCTAAACTTCCTCTCAAAATACTAGGATCATCACTTAGTTTTTCACATAGATCCCATCTTTGGTTAGTTCATCGAATAATGCAATGACTATTATAATTACGATAACAATAAGGCATCCTTGTATTTCATGTCTTGTTTTTGGAACCTTCATTTTTTGATACTTCTAGTGATTTATTGATGGATACTATTTCAACATAAGCATCTCTATGATTTTTTATGTTGATTGGATTTGTATTGGTTCTTCTTTCCAAGGTCTAGATTTTCACGTTTAATAACTTCTCTATTTCAATTGTGCCTTTCATTGTTTCTTTATCGATCATTGATTTTTTGCTGACAAATTGATCTAAAATTTTCTAGTGTGTTTTCTTTTCATCCTTTAAATTCTTGATTTGTGCAAACAAACTTTGATTATGATCCTTTAGGCAATAAAGTTCATTATTATTTTCTTATTTGTCAAACCTACTTTTAAGATATCGATTCTATAGTTTTTCACCTTTTAACCTTTTGATTTGTTAAAGAAACCTCTTATTAAAGTTCCTTAGGTGATATTTTTTTTCATCTTTCTTTGTTAGGTTCTTGTTGAATTTCTTCTCGTGATCTTGATTCTCCTATTCTAATTTCTAATTGCATTGCTTCTTATCCTTTGACTTCTTGATTTGTGCAAGTATGTTTTGACTATGATTCTTTAGGTGAGAAATTTCATCAAATTTTTGTCAATTTATACTTGAGAAACTTGAATTTGTAACACATTATCATTTTGTTGATATTTTGCTACCTCACTTTTTAAACGATAATCTTCATGATTGAGGTGCATATGTTTTCCTCTCCATTCTTGTAACTTGTTAATAAATCTACACATTGTGTTTCAAAGTAGATGTATATAAAAAACGTTGATGACTTATGTCTTTGGTCGTTATGTCATACTATATGTAGAATCTTTTAATAGTAACTATTTGACTTATAAATTAATATTTAGTGGACACGAAAAGTGCAAGGGATCCACAAAATAATATTTTCATCAAGTTGAAGCTTAAAATTACCTTTGAAGCTTCACTTAATGTACCCCTCTTAACTTTTCAAAGTTGCCATTGTTTTCCAAATTCAAGTGCTTCTCTGTTTAAACAATTTTAGTGGCACTTGGATATTTTAGGAAGTTAAACTTGTGGAAAAGGAGATAACATATATGTTTTGGTAATCATAATGTCATGATTGAAAGGGACACGTCATGCAATCATATTAGTGTTGCTTTGAATGTTTATCACCCAATGAAATTAGAATACCCCAATAGATACGCAACACTCCCATAGTTGTATTAGCGTCGATTTTATTCTAGCTTAAAGCAAATTTCTAAAATGACAACTTATTCTTGATGTGTGATTGGTCTGTCAGAAGTATGACAATCATAAACTGTTGGTTGAGTAATTCTCTGACGATTTAGATGGTGGTTGTCACATCAATTTTGTTGGTTAGCAGCGATGATTATATTCCCACGGTTGTGGTTGGCAGCTTGTATGAACAATCTTCCTTAAGATGAAAACTACCTCAATTGGATAAACAATTTCTTCCAACCATGATACAAAGAATGCAACAATTTTGCAACTAGATGGATGTTGCATGATGTTTTCTTCCTCAATCGTGGCTCTGGTGGAAATAGTGGACTGATTTGATGTAATTGGCGGCTATGGAGCTCACTTTAAACATAAGTTGTGGCTTGATTTAATGTGATTGGTAGCTACCAGATTCACCGAAGATCCAAGGGTTTTGATACTTACTTTTATACCATGTTTTACACTTTATCTTCTCATGCTTTATTTTGGTTGTATTATGAACTATGTGTTGACGCTTAAAATCGCAACAATGAATACTGCTCACAAATGATTGCCAAGCTCTATTATTTATTTATAATAATAATAATAATAAACTAGTAGGTGGGATCCCCTTGTAGACTAGTGGCGCTATGATGGATGTGTTACGCTTATATGTGGTTGCTGTTATAATGATGCCGACACAGTCTTCTACAGTTGATGATGCAAGTCATGGTTTTATTTGTCGTGGCGACAAAATATGGTTGGTTGAATGTGTCATTGCGAAATGGTTTTGATGGTCACTTGCAACTTATCATAATATTATGGATAAAATGATTATTTTTTACAGGTGTTATGTTTATGCATTAAACATTGATTGATTATTATATATATATGATTTTATGCTAAAGGATGATATGGGAACTTAAAACAAAAAGAGGAAAAAACTTTGGACAAGCCCTAAGGTTATATGTGGTGACAAAAGAAGGTGTATACACCTTGCTACTACACTTATGCGCTTTGATTAAATGATTAATTGTGAGGCATATATGGTAACGTTATAGCATGTGGTTGTTGTTAAAAGTTTTGAAATGTCTTGGGGTGGTGCACTATGCAATGGATATTTGTTTGAATTAATGGTTGATGTTATGGTGTATGGGCTAGCTTGTACGTTGAATTGAATAGGGATGGGGAAGGAAACGACGTGCATTTACTGCACGTCACTCAAACAACCCTCGAGCCCGTCACCCTAACCATAGTTGCATTTGGTTTTTCAGCTCTGGTGGTTGTTGATGCTCCACGATTTCTGGTTGTGAAAGGAAAATACAGTCCAACTCTTCCCTCAAGCGATCTTTCCAGGTATGGTTCCTTTACTTTCCATCCATGATGGTCCCTCTGTGTTATGAATCGATTTTTTTTCTTAGAATTGCATGAGGTCTGTGTTTTTCTTAAGTTTTGACTGTGTATCAGTGTTGTGCTTATGGTTTCTTCTGTGAATACTCTCGACTGTTGGCCTTTTTAAGAAAATGAATGGATATTTTTGCTATGTGTAGCCTGTGCATTGGTTTATTGGTTTAAAACATGTTGGTCAACTTGGAATTTTACTTTGGTTCTCTGTGGAAAGTTATGATAATGGTGTAACAAGCTCTGAGTTTTGGTGCGTGGGTTTTACAACCAGTCTTGGTGTTGAATTCTTGTCACTCCTTTTCCTCCGGTGGTTGATATGTTTCGTTCCTCCGGGTTGCAATGCAAGCTGTTAAGTGTTGGAGTGTTCTTGCTTCGTTCTAGCCGAACCTCGAGCTATCTTTTGTCATGGTATTTCCTTCACTATCACTGTTGTTGAAAGTGTTGCACAGTCGGGGCTTGGGAATCACCCAAAATTTTAAATGAAAGTTGATTTATGATTGGGTTGGTTCTGTTTCTCTTTGGGCACTCTCTTCACAGTATTTTGAGTATTCACTTCCTCTCATCTTCGTTGGAGTAGTTGACTGTTATGTTTTGATAACCTCACTGTCAAGTTTGAGTTAAAGGTTATTCACCCGTGGTGGTTTTAAAAGGAACACGAGCTATCTCTGGCTTCGAAGATCATCTCCTAATCGAGCCATCTATTGTTACCTCTCTGTGATAAATTTGTTTTTAAAAAAAAGGGGGCCACAGGTTATCTGCATCCCCAAGGAATTTCCTTTTGGTCGAGTTATTTGTTCTTTCCTCCATTGCTGTGTTAAACCCTAAACACGATCATGGTCCCATCAAGGTTTAAAAGCCACCTATGTGTGATTGGTCCATTGAGCACAACTTGGTTCTGTTTTCTCGGGAACGTCTTGGCTCTGTTTCTCCTCGGACTTGGTTCTGTTTTCTCGGGAACGTCTTGGCTCTGTTTCTCCTCGGGCATTATTTGGCTCTGTCTTTGCTGGGCATTTCTTCTAAAGGAAGTCTGTACATGTTCAATTTTCAAGAATCTCAGGCTCAGAGCTGCATGTTATGGATTGAATGTTATTTTTGAATCAAGATTTGGGTTGATTATAAATATAGACGTCTGTGTGTGATCGAATTGGGGCTCGATTATAAATTTTAATGCAAATGGATTGTGTCAAACAGTGTTGGATAGTCGATAGTTGGTGGTAAATACTGGGCATATTCTTATTTGAGTTTTAAATATTGGATGTGGATGGTTTGAATCACTGTTTATATTTCTATTTGTCTTTGAAAAGAAAATGGGTTTAGCATTGGCGTATTGATGACCGTGGCTCAACGAATTATCATGTTATCATAAAATAACAATGCTGCTATCGTGACTATTATTATGGATATTGTATAGATGCAAGAGCTGCTATAATTGAAATATTTTGAGCATATGAATTGTCTTTTATTTTGAAGTCAGCAAGCATTCTGTCTGTAAATAATGGACAATTAAATGGTTTGGTTTTAAAGTGGATGCTTATTGGATTGTGGGGTCTGAACAGAGTTATGGTTGTGTGATTTTTTTATTTTTTTTATTAATATATTTGTATAATATGAACAATCTATGTATTATTCCCTCTCATACTATCACTTTTTCGCTCATTATACCCCCCTCATGATCCCAATTTCATTTTTACACGCCCTGTTCTATACAATAAATTAAAAACTCTGTATGGCAGTGGTAAAAGATATGACACATAAATAGGTGGCAACTGATATATTTTGGTATTGATTGCACAGTTAGTTATTTAATGAATTGTTGAGTAGTACTCGTGTTTTTATTCCCAGTCATGTTACCACTTTTTCACTCATTACAATCCCTTCAGATGTCCCATGAACCCTATTTCACCCCCTGCTCACTTGACAATTATTAAATAATTTATTATGGATTGAATTGCATGGGCCTTATGTCAAATTTTGAGCCAAACATTGTTTCATATAAACATAATGTCATGTATGGTATTTTAAGGGCTAGTTACTAATGAATTGCTGCATACAAGATGAGTTTCTTCAACAGAGGTAGTCATGGCAGAAACAATAGAGGAAGAGGTAACTGGAACAGAGGGCCTAGAAGGCCTAGATTCTCAATTCATTTTGATGTTGACCCCCAGGAGTTGAACGAGATATTTCAAGCTGGGTTCTTCAATTGGATTGGGCAAGGGATAATTTAACCTCGACCATAGAGACCTCCCTTCCAGCCTCAAAACATCCCTGGTATTCCTGTGCCTCCTCATGTATCCATGCAACCAGAAGTTCCTGAAAATGATGGATGGCAGGAGATTGTCAATATGATAGTCTCTCACCATCGTGATTGGCCCAACTTGTCATTGCCTCCTCCTCCACCTGTAAATCCTAATGTTCAAATTGCCCCTATACATTCACCTTCTCAGTCCTCTCATGCTAGCAAACGACTTAAAACTGATGTCCCCCATGTACAAGACAAAGGTAAAGCTGTTGATGCCTCCCCTTCATTTCCTTCAAATGACTTATCAAAATCAGTGTCCTCCCGTATGCATCTGAAGGACGATTGCTCCCATGTTATTAGTGAGATTTAGCCTCAAGGTTCGAAGAAACCTAAGGCTAACTCTGGGAAGTCCAAAGGGGACAACAGTGACAGAAGAAAGATTGCTTCTCAAAGTGACAAATATGGATTTAATTTATGTGTTTATGATTGAGTTGTTGGAGACAATGGTCTGCAAATTTTTTTGGACAACAAGCTATTTTTTTGGGATAATGTGGTTATTTACATGTTTTGGATATGATTTGAATTATTTCTGATATTTAATATTCAAATTTTGGAAATATTTATGAGATCTACAAGGAGGCATGCATTTAAATGGTTATCTAATTGTGTTTTTTTTTTGTAAAGAATAAAAGAAGGGAGTCACAAGGGGTCCCACCTACTTAGTTATATTTAAATAAATACCCTTAACTATTATTATTATTATTACTTCTCTCAAACTAAAATTAGCTAAGTTTAATTAACTTAACTAAATAAAGTAATTGAACTACTTTAACTTATTTGGAATGCATAAAAGCCAAATGAGAAGGAATAACAAGGGAGAATAGAAGGAGAAAGAAAGACTAAGGTTTGTTCTTTTGTTTTCATGAGATACTTTCAATTTTCATTCATTCTTGAGTTCATTAAAGGCCTAATTATCTTTTTGACAACAGGGTCCTATTGTAGACAAAAACGTTCAAAGTTGAACCATATCATTCAGATGTTTTTTCAGAGGTGGTGATCTATCTTTGGTAGTCTGTGTATACTTGTATGTTTATGGATTAAATTTCATAACTGATAAAGGATATTGTGTAGAGTCAAATTGGCAGCAGTCTGTGGCAAGCTGATCCAGATTACAAAGTTCAATTTTTACTTATTGTCAGAGTCCTTTTGTATGGTTTTCATTGGGGATATCTAAATTAGACTTTGGTCCATGCCCTCACAGAGATTTTGTAAAGAGAAAGATATTTTTGATTTCTTGGAATGACATAAAGTAGATTGCTATTCTGTCTCATTTGTGTGTATGTGTGACTTGGTTACTTTTGCTTTTGATCTCCACATTTACTTTTTGTAATCTATATATTTTCAGAAAATTATTTAAAAATTTAATATTTTGCAACAATCTTTTCATTTAAAAAATCAGCCTAAGCCCTTGTAATTAATACTTGTGGATTGATAAATACTTTTTGAGGCTATAAAACATAGGGTGATATTCCCGACTATCTTGCCTTAGTCAGGCATGATTAAAAAATGCTTGAGTAAGATAATTCATATATTTTCCTCAACACTATGTTTATCCACGAATCTGCCCATGGCACTATAGTGGCCTTTATACAGGGTTTAGTAAGGGTATAATAAAATTTGTTGTATATTCTGCACTGCATTGTTGTGCTATGATTTATAATTGCTTTCTTTAAATTTTTGGTAGCAGAATAATCTATCTTCAAAAAAATTTCTAAATTTAAAATAACCAAAAGTTGGTTTGTGGTCAAAGAACAAGAGTAAAAGAAACTGTGTGGGTCAAAGGTTAGAATTGACAAAACTGTCTTGGAAGGGGTTTTGATACCAATGTAATGAACCAGATAAGTTTATAAATTTTTTGATACCAATAAACGAACAATAGTTCATATACGAGAAAATATTGAACATAAGAAGGATAAAGTTGAAATCCTTATAGGGTAAGTAATTATCTAATTGATAAATGAACAAGTGAGTTGATACAATGAGCCTTGTGACAATATACTTATATTAATTTACTAGTAACAAAGGTGAGAGGTTGTGTCCTTTAGCTGATTAATTATTAAAATTTATGTATTTTGTATTTGTTGCATACTTCTTCACTAATAATCTATGTGATGTGAATGTCATTCAAGCATTGCAAGAATCTTATCTTTGCATGATATTATCAATTATACATATTTTCTATCATTCTTTGATTTTAAATGTCTTCTCATCTAGCATAAGGTGGGATCAAGCCTCTAGAAGATTGTGAGACTTTGAAGTTTCATAAATTTGAATTGGTTATTGTTGAAGAATGTTTAACATAGTTTAACAAGAAATATATGTGCAATACAGTAATTTAATTAAAGAGTGCAAGGCACATAGTTTAATAGAAACATAATATAACACTATTGATGCACAAGAATTGGATATACTTAGAAGCTTAAATGTTGTGCACAAAGTAGATTGAGAATTTACTTATCTGTGTTGTTATGTAAGAGAGAACTATAGAGCATTTGTAAACATCTAAAGCAAAGCCATGTAAAAGAAAAATTTTATGGCTGAAATCTATACACTTGTTATTTTCCTTACAAAGTATGCTATAATATGGAGTGTTGCCATTGTGAGCAACACTTGGTATTAATGATAGAGGAATTTACAAAATTTGTGCAGATATTCTCACGTCATTAAGTCCCATTATAAGTCTCAAAGAAGGAAGATTTTAAGTTACAATAATTCTATCTTTGATGCTCAAAACAAGAGACATGAGTGAGATTGCTTCAATGGTTTAGTAGGTTTCATGTCTCTCAAAAGAATACAATTGGCACACTCAAGGGTAGAATGGACATTCACACATGAAAGAAGTGGATTCAACACTTCAGGAAAAACCAAAACACCAAATGAAAAAGAGAAAAAGGAAATGTACCATATAATGGGAGGTTATAAAATAACTTTTTTAATGCATGTGATTTACATTGTCCTTGATGGTTAACGATTACAATGGATTTAACTCCCTTCTTGCATGTTACCACCTACTATGTTTCTTATGACACCTATATGATGAATTTGAGAATTTTTTGTTTACAGTTGGGCTTGCACCTTGGCTACATCGGAACATGAATTGGCCCCATAAATATTTATTAATTGATTCTAACTATGGGTCCATGGAAGAAGATTCATAATGTGCTCAACTAACAACTACCCCTTTTAAAATCTCTTAGGAGGGCTTGTTTATGCTCTTTTACTATTTTCGTGTATTCTTCTCCTTCAATCATTTTTCTCTTTATGAAAGCATGCATAAAATGATATTATTTTACCTTATTCTTAAAGGAAAAACTTGACTTTTCCTTCTCCACAATGACAATACGACTTCTTTGAGTTCAATCAATGTTCACAACTTGGGAACCCATGGATGTTTGATTTCTTTGAGTTGAATATTCTTTGGTAATGTCTTAGCCATCCCAACTTTAGTAGCCATGATTGAAACATTATCCAAGAATAATTTTGTGTTGAGGAAACTTTCATCCTTCACTCCGTTTGGCTCTATGTAGTTTGAGTTCGACACCAACCTATTCAAATCAAACAATCTAATAGGGGCATTCCATATGCGTACCATTATTCTTTCTCTCTTTAAGAATTTGGGATAATTTCTTGTACACTCCCTAGACATGATATTGCCAATTGCAACTTCTTGATAGGTTTACGATCACCAATTGGTGGTAATGAAAATGTGGGTTGCATGGCTAGAGGGGATGTTCTCAAAGCCCCATTTTAAATTTTGAGATTAGCTTCAAATTTACAAAACTTATTTTTCATAGTGTCATTTTCCAACTCTCGCTTTTCAACTTTTACATTGACAAGTTGAGCAAGCAACTAATTCAATTTCACATTGTATGAAATAGAAAGATTAGCAACATCTAAAATATATTTGGTAATCTTTGAAGAGAGATAGACTATCTCCGACAGGGACTTGGAAATGTCAATTTCATATTCTTGTTTCTTAGTTGATTTCATATTGGGATTGATTTTCCAAAAGTTGATGAGTTCATAGGGTTGTTCTCGCCAAGTGAAAAATTTCTATGGTTTTGTGAAGGAGTAGTTTATTTGAGCACGCGATAGAAGGAACATGGTACTAAAGCTCTGCAAAATCAAATCCTTGACTAGTTCCCCTTGGAGATAACAACTAATGGGTCTTGAAATTGTAGTCTTTCATTAACTAGAATATTAATTCACAATAGGAAAAAACACTTATGGTACTCCAATAACTCTCACCAGATTGAATGTCCACAATTTTTCGTTAGGGCACCTCTTAGGGCTATGTTGACATGGGAAAATTCCCTTTGTCAACTTCACAGGCTCACCTAATGAAAGGGCCCAATTATACCTTCCTCTGTTGAAATGGAAAACTCTTCAACTATGGCCCCACTATTGTAATCTTTGTATGCATTAGATTGAAACTCAACTAAGAATGCAATTGCATAAATGAAACTTTCTAAATCTTAGCTATGAGATGTAAAGAATTAGTTGACATGAAACAAATATTAAACATGAACATGAGGGGAAATAGTCCATTGACTATAGCCTGTGTAGAACCAATGAAACTTTGAGAAATTGAGAATAGTCTACAAGTCGTTGAGAAATAATTTGTTTCATACCGATTTGCTAGCAATGTAAAAAATTAGTAAGAACATACATCACAAGCATGAGAATTGTCTAGAATTTGTAATGTCCATGCCTACAAGCATCAAGAAAACCAAGACATGAAAGAATATTCTACAACCTATCACAACTTTGCAAGAGTATAAACACAATTACTAACATCTCTTATTAAAATACCAAGATAGCTTACAATGCCAAGAAGAGAACCTTTTTCTTGAATGCAATGGTTTTATTTATAAATGTGTATATGGCCCTTGGCCTTCCAATTCTCTAACTCTTGGATATGCTAGACTCTTTGCTTACTAAGGCTTTCCAACCTTAAACAAATTTGTCTTTATCCTCATGTTGACTATGAGGATAATATCTAATTAAATATTTTAATATTGCAAATTTTCTCACTCAAAGTGAAGCTCTCAATAGGAAAAATTTTACCCTTGTGAATACATGTTGAGCACAAGTCCTATGACTATTTGACAATAATTTCAACTTGTTCAATGTGTACATCCAAGTCCCCTTTCATGATATTTAAGTTTGGGGTTCGTAAATTTATGTCTTCTTCCTCCATCACTTTAGAGACTTTACACACCAATAGTACTCCTTGCTTCAATCCTCTCTTCTTCTTTTTTTTTTTTTTTTTTGTGACTGGCAGAATCAACAACTCATGATTCTTGTACTCTCGTGACACAGGATCGATTCCCATTTGTTACCTCTATAACCTCCAGGTGCATCCACACAACCAACAAGCATGGGGCACGGGTAAATCAGGGTGAGAATCAAACTTGAGACCTCCTTTTTACATTTCCTTACATTTACACGACACTCGCCAATCGGTCTACACCCCTGCGAGCTCTTTTATTCTTACTTAAATGAAAGTTGTNTTTGGTGACTGGTAGAATCAACAACTCATGATTCTTGTACTCTCGTGACACAGGATCGATTCCCATTTGTTACCTCTATAACCTCCAGGTGCATCCACAGAACCAACAAGCATGGGGCACGGGTAAATCAGGGTGAGAATCAAACTTGAGACCTCCTTTTTACATTTCCTTACATTTACACGACACTCGCCAATCGGTCTACACCCCTGCGAGCTCTTTTATTCTTACTTAAATGAAAGTTGTATGGTCTTTGCATTCACTGCTTGGTTGAAATCAATTCACTATATATCTCTTTATTATGAATCTTTTTCTTCGTTTGAGTTTGGCATTCACCATGTGAGAAAGGATGATGGGAATCTTACACAAGCTCGATGTTAATATTATGGTAGATGCGGGAGGTATTTACCTTCACGTGTGAACCTGACAAGAATAGAAGACTCCGGAAAGCAAGAGAAAACCCTAATGAGTTGGCTAATAACCCCAGAAGTCTTGTCGGCTCAAGAAGATAATTTATATTAGGTTATTAGCCTCCAAGAGAAGAAGTTGGCCATAAATAATAATAATATACTGAACAGACACATATCCAGAAGGAGAAGTTGGCCCCAACAAATATGGCAGAACCAGTATAAATACAGGGCGCCAATTCTCATTTGACAACATCTCAAAATTGCAGTTCCCAGTTTGGTGCGCACTGCAGTTCCCAGTCTGGTGTGCACATGTGGAGGAGACTGCAGGCGCAGGTGCAACTGCAGCAACAACTAGTTTTCAATATGAGCTTGGACTATCTCTTGGCTAGGGTTTGGACTATTTGATCAACTATTGTTGGTGCGCTATCCTTGGAGGAAGATGCACTACACCTTGTTTGGCTATCTAGCCTAGGGTTTGCTTCTGGAGTAATTCTCAGTCAAAGTTTAGGTGCTCGGAGGGTGGCTTCGGCCTATGGTTGGGTGACGAGGGTATCGTCAATGGTAAAACATGCACACAATCCTCTATA
>SNQJ01S0042389.1:35088-58842 GCA_010110895.2 Picea sitchensis
TCTCAGTGATGCTAACTTCATTCCGGGAACGGAGATTAAAATAGATCGTGCCAACATGAAACTCTAGTTGAATCAGAGAAAATATGTTGAGACGATATTGCAGAGGTTTAATATGCATGGAAGCAAACCGGTCAAGGTTCCTATTCCTATAGGTGTAAATTTATTTGCAGATCAGTGTCCCAAGACATAGGAAGAAGAAGAGGACATGTCCCATGTTTTGTATGCCAGTGCAGTTGGCAGTTTGATGTATGCAATGGTCTGTACTAGACCGAACATTTCACATGCAGTGGGAGTTTTGAGCAGGTATATGTCAAAACCAGAGAAGGAGCATTGGACAATAGTAAAGAGGGTCTTCAGGTATTTGCGTGGAACTACCAATTATGGATTGTGTTACCAAGGAAGACTAGGATTGGACAGAGTGGTGGACATACATGGCTTTGTTGATGCAAACTGGGCTGGAGATATGGATCGCAGAAGATGTACAAATGGGTATGTGGTTTAACCTATTTGGAGGAGCAATCAGTTGGATGAGAAAATTAAGACAAGTTGTAGTAGCACTCTCAATTACAGAAGCTGAATACATGTCAGCCACTCATGCAAGCAAGGAAGCAATATGGTTACAGAGATTGTGTTCATGTATTAGGTTGGTACAAAAAGTAGTGAGATTAGATTGTGACAGTCAGAGTGTAATCTTCTTGGCAAAGAACCCAACTTATCATTCGAAGACAAAGCATATTGATGTTCGGTATCACTTTGTGAGAGACATGGTTGAGGAAAAGAAGGTGTTGCTGGAAAAGGTTGACACTTTGAAGAATTTTGCAGATTTATTGACAAAGTTTGTGAGCATAGAAAAGTTCTCCTGGTGTAGAGTAAAAATGGGCATTGTTGACTATATAACCTTGTGGACCCCTGGATGCAAAGAAAACAACAAGTGGGAGAATGTTGGGTATATGTTATATTCTTTGCATGTGTGTGTGTGGGCGCGTCAGGTTTGACAATTGCGTCTAGATATCCCTCTAGTAGTGATATTTGTGTCATGTGCATGGGGTGCTTCCTACGGGGGTCCCAGGAGGGGCCAAGCATGCCCCCCCCTGGTTATGCGCAGCGTTCGGGGCAACGCCCCGATTTTTTTTTTGGGGCGGTTTTTGCTATTTTTAGTGGTTTTCTAAATTAATCCCGGATTAAGGGATTAGGGTTTTGGTATCTACGGAATACCTAAAAACATTGTACATATTGTATGGTGAATGGTGAACTTCGAGATAATGAATATAAGAAAGGTTTTCCCGGGTTGAGGGTTTCCGGTATAAATCTTTGTGTACTATGTGAATGAGCCATTGATTAATTTATGTTTTGCTTAAGAATCTATATGCATTACTTTACTTCGCAGGTTTAAAACTTACAAAGTTTACAAATTTTCCAATATTCAATAGACCAAATTATTTAGTCCATGTTCTTATTTTGAAGAAGAGATCAAAGAGACTCTAAAAAAAACAATGGTTGAGACACCTATGTGAAAATTTTGATAGTGGAGACTCACCAATAATTAATACAAAAAATGAGAAGGTGAAATGGAAAGTTTTACTATTACTCTACATTGGGCATATCTAAAGAAAAACATAGTTGGAGCATGTGAACTATGTGGACGAGAACCTGAGTGGTGTGAATCTTACCCAAATTTAATGAAATTGCGACAAATTGTTCTTACTCTTCTTGCTAGCACTGCTAGTTGTGAAAGAGGATTCTCTAAGTTGAATTGTATAAAAAAAGATGATAGATCTAGACTTTTTCTAGAAATGTTAGACACATTGATCTATTTATCTTTATCAACACCTTAGGAATTGTACAAGGTGTTAAGTTTAATGTTGTTATCAGGTTCTTTTCAATTTACTAGAGAATTCAATGCATTTCCAAAACAACAACATAAAGAAGATCACTGAAAGAAACACAATCACAAGGTACACAACATTTTATCCTAGGAAACCGTTATGGGGGAGAAAACCCAACAAAAACTTCCTCAATAATAGATTGCTAATACAATTTCAAGACTAAGACCAAACCACCAAAAATAATCTAGGACTGAGCATGTGCCTCTCTTCTCCTTCTTCTTGCAACTGCAGCTTCCTTCAAAAGATGCACACTAGAAGTGTGAGTGAGTGAGTGAACAAGTGAGGCACCATCATCACTTATAAATACTAGTGAGAAGGTGCTAGGGTTATGTCTCTTCACTTAGTAGGGACAACTTCTTCCAAGAATGGTTAAAACCACTTTATAAACCCTAGGGGACAACTTTACAAATACCACCATATAAATATGGTTTTACCAATCCATAAAAAGGGATTTGATCTATAATATAATAACTCAAATATAATTAGAATATTCTTTGAAGTTACAATATTTCAACATTCCCCCTTAACGAGAAGGGTATTTTACTGACATAACCCAATACAACATCATCAGGAGAGAGAGAGGGTAGCAACATCATCAACATCTGGAACATTGACTGACACATCTACAAATCATCAAAAGTTTTTCTCATCATTAATATCAACATCGTTCACAACATGGAGTTGGAGTAGCATCATCATCATCATCTGCATGAAGCTAAAACATCAAAATTAATTAACATAACACTAAAGAAACAATATCACCAACCCGAGGCTGGTACACCATCATCAACAACATGAGGATGAGACAAAAACATCATCATCATATGGAAACAGAATGAGGCAGGCGCAACAACAACATTTTGTGGTACTTTGACAGACCGTCCTTACCGTACCTTCCATATATTCCTAGGAATCATAATATTCCATAGGATATAAAATCCTAACAAGCTACCATGTGGTACTCTGACAGACTGTCCTTACCGGACCTTCAGGATCTTCCCAGGAATCAAAATATTCCCTAGGATACAAAATCCTAATGGATATACCACTACTGACCACAACTGGCATATACATGCACATGTACTCTGACAGATCGTCCTTACCGGACCTTCGAGAACTGCCCAGGGATGATCAATCCCCTATGATATAAAATCCTAATGGAGCTACCTATTGTTGGTTAGGATACCATAGTATCATCAATATCACTCCTCCTTTCGAGGGAGGTCCTTTCGGACAACACCAAGCTTGTCTCAGAAGTACTCAAACTTCACATGAGACAAAGGCTTGGTCAACACATCTTTAACCTACTCATTTGTGCCAACATATTGGAGCTTTACAACTACCCTCTGCACCATATCACGAATGTAGTGATATTGGATATCTTTGTGATTCGACTTATCATGGAACACTGGGTTCTCTGTCATTTTTATGCAACTCTGGTTATCACATAGAATCAAGATGGATTCTATCTCCATATCGAACAGAAATGTCAACAAATTTTGAATCCATACGACTTCACAACGGCTGGAACATGTTGTAATGTATTCTGCTTCTTCTGTGCTAAGAGAAATACTTGATTGCTTCCTTCTTTTCCATGAATTCATGTCTGACCCTAGACTGAAACAACATCCTAAAGTGCTCTTTCTATCAAAATCACTTCCAACCCAATCTGAATCAGTATAACCATACAGTCTGAAGTCATGATCTCCAGTATAATAGAGACCACAATCCAATGTACCCTTAGGGTATGCCATCACATGATTTGCGGCTACAAGGTGAACACGTCTGGGCTCTACCAGATACTGACTCAAGGTGTTCACAACAAAGCATATATCTGGCTTGGTATTCGTCAGATACTTCAATGAACCAATAATATGTCTATATAGTGTAGCATCAACCAATTCTGACGAAGTATCAACCAAGAGATTCAACTTTGTTTTCATGGGTGTGTTCATGGATTTACATTCCAACATATCAAATCTCTTCAGTATTTCAACTACAT
This sequence comes from Picea sitchensis, assembly GCA_010110895.2. Lineage (NCBI taxonomy): Eukaryota > Viridiplantae > Streptophyta > Pinopsida > Pinales > Pinaceae > Picea > Picea sitchensis. The sequence continues at coordinate 38,977 of SNQJ01S0042389.1, forward strand.
ACTTCCCTTTGTTAAGGAATATCTTCTTCGGTCTCTACCAAACTTCAAGACCTAAGAAATAATGCATCAAGCCTAGGTCTTTCATCTCAAACTCTGTAGCGAGCTTCTTCTTACAATCTGTGATGGGATTTTCTTCTCCTGTTAAGAATAAGTCATCCACATACAATAGTAATATAACTGGCTCATCATTCATAACCTTGAATTAAAGGTTAGAATCAACTTTAATCTTGGTAAATCCCAAGCTCATCAGGAAACTATCAATTATGCCATACCAAGCTCTAGGAGCTTGCTTAAACCCGTACATATCTTTCTTCAACCTACAAAGATTAGTCTTTCTATATTCAACTTCAAACGCTTGTGGTTTCTCTATATACACTTATTCTTCAATAACACCATTTAAGAAGGTTGTTTTCACATCCATCTGGTGTAACTTCCACTTCATTTTGGCTGCAAGAGCTATGATGGTTCTGATAGAAGTGTATCTGGCTATAGGAGTAAATGTCTCTTCATAGTCAATACCTTCCTTTTTAGAAAAACCACGAGACACAAATCTTTCTTTATGTTTTTCAATACTTCTGTCTGTTGCATGTTTTATCTTGTATATCCACTTGGAAGATACCACATCTTTGTTATTTGGTCTGGGAACTACTTCCCATACATCATTATTTATAATGGACTAGTATTATTTTGTTATGGCATGCACCCATTCTTTCTTCTGAATGGCTTCTTCAAAGCAAGTAGGTTCCTTTTCTATGAGATCACACATCAAGGCCATATAACTAGAGAATGACTTGGGTTTCTTTCTTTGTCTCATGGTTTCTTCTGGGGACCAATACTTCTCTCCATATTGAATAAGTTCCCTCGCCCAAGCTGACTTTCTCTTGTGAGATATCGCCATCCAGGGAGGTTCTTGAGATTCTATCATATCACGATCTTTCTGGAATTTCAACATCATGGGTAACTGTAACTTCCTTAACATGTTCTGCAACTCTGGGAGATACAATTTTTTCTTCATATACTTCTTCAAGCTGACATTTCCTTGATATTTTGAGTGTTGCATATTCATCAAAGGTTACATCTCTATTGATCTCAATATGATGGTAACCTGGTATGTAAATTATGAAGGCCTTGGAGACCTCACAGTATCCAACAAATATTCCCTTCTTTCCTGAAGGATCCAACTTAGTTCTTCTTTATTTCGGAATGTGTACAAACACTGGACAACCAAATATATTTAGATGGATTACTTCTGGCTTCTTTTCGGTGAACATTTCTTCGGGGGTTTCGAATCCAAGTGCATTATGGGATAATCTATTTTGGACATAAATTGTTGTTCTTGCTGCTTTAGCCCATAAGTGCATTAGAAGATCTTGATCGTGAATCATAGTCTTCATTGCTTCCATAATTGTTCTATTCTTTCTTTCTGCTACACCATTTTGTTGAGGATTATAGGGAGTGGTGAGCTCCATCTTCATCCTAACATCTATGCAAAAACTTCCAAATTCATTTGAGGTGTACTCTCCTCCATTATCTGACTTGAGTACCTTGATTTTCCTTTCGGAGAGGTTTTCTACCAAGATTTTGAATTCCTTTAACTTTCCGAGTACTTCATATGTTAATTTCAAGAAATAAACCCAAGTCTTACGAGATTAATCATCAATAAATGACACATAGTATGCATACCCACTTAGAGAGGTCGATGGTAGTGGACCACATGCATATGAGTGGATGAACTCCAAGATTCCTTCTGCTTTAATGTCTCTCTTTGGGAAAGGATTCTTTATGTTCTTTTCTTGTGCACATCCCTTGCATACACCTTGCTAGTCTTCTATGCCAAAGTTCACAAGGACTCTCAGTGGAGTGTGTCAAGGTTGTCTCTGAGTGACTTTTAACTTGTACAAAATACTTTCTTCTGTTCCAATAACAACTGCAACTTCTATGGTTTTTCCTTTAGGCCACATAAGAACTTCACCATCTATGAATGCAACCCCGAAACCTTTCTTATCTAGAGCTGAGATAAAAAGTAAGTTCTTTGTCAAACCTTGTACATAAATTACATCCTTCATTCTCATCGGAGTCCCTGAATCCAGTTTTTAGGTGGATTCTCCCATTCCTTTGATACGATACTGATAATCATCTCCAAGTCAAACTTTCTGGGGGAAGTCATTTTTTGTAAGACTAAAGAGAATGTCTTTATGTCCTATCATGCGCTTAGAGGCACCACTGTGTATGAGCCAAGTATCCTTTCTAGGTGTCAAGGATCCTAAGAGGGCGAAAAGTAAAACATAATCTTCAATTTCTTCTTTAGTCACCTTCTTGGGTGGCTCATCATCTTCAACTGCATGGGCATGATGTCTTTAGTTATTTCTCTTCTTTTATTCTTCTCTTCTGGAAGGAAAATTCTTAGCAATGTGTCCCATCTTATCACAATGATAACATTGATAAGAGGAGAAACCTTTTTCCTTTCTTTGACCCTTGTGACATTTCTAGAATCTCCTTGGAGGGTGATATTCTTTATGGAAGTGGGTGAATCTCTTTGGGGAGTGAGATTCTTTATGAACGTGGGTCTCCTTTTGGAAATGAGACCTTTTCTTTCCTCCTTTAGCATGAGAAACTAGGGATTGATATTCATCCCTTAATAGTACGACTTCTCGATTGGCTACTCTTGCTTCTTCTTGAACACATTATTCCCATAGACTGTCAAATTGGAGTTTCTCTTTTCTTGCACATATGGTTTGGATGAAGGCATCCCAAGGTCTTGTGATACCATTAAGAGCTGTCATGATGAGTCCATATTCATCCAAGTTGTCTCCAATTGCTTCCAACTTTTCTTTGAATTATATATATATATATAATTCACCAACCAAAGAAGAGAAAATAATCGAAAACACCTTGTTTAGAACTTAATTTAATAAACTCAATGTTTATTGCGAAACATAATTCAAGGACAATGGTGAACCATGTGGAGAAAATTCTTATTTTAAACTTGACTGAAGTAATTTCAAGAGAATAAATTTGTGACAAACATAACAAAGTAATTCGAGTTAACAAATAGAATAACTTGTAAAATGAGTCTAATAAAGATGAAAAATCCCTAATAAAGACGAAAAATCCCTAACTACAACAATCAAATTCTTACATGCAATGCCAACCATTGGAGCCTATCTACAATAGAGATGCATAGGTTTTCACATGGTCAAAAGGTGATGTACATTGCCAAAATTTACTTGCAAATCGATTGGAAAGACTACATGTTAAAGAGTGGTTGATTAAAGCATTAAAAACATGATGGTACATAGTATAATCTACTAGTTCTCAATCAACACAATCCAAATCATATACATTTAAGTATGTCAAAGGATACAACCTCCACTGATCCAATTGAAATAGTATAAAAACACCATTCTAGTCAATATTCTCTACAAACTTAATAAAAACTAAAAACTAGATATAACTAATTATATACATAAATTTTAAGCTATTAATGAAATATCTCAAATCCAAATTATGAACTAACGAAAATTGGTTAACTCAACAAAATTAAAATAGCTTTCACTTGACTTTACGAAGAATATAGAATATAATGTTGCATTATACATAAATTAATTAAAAAGGTGAATTTCCTTGACTAATAAATAAACAAAACATTTATTGGTTTTAAGTAGATTGATGTTGATCCCCAAATGTGTTAAGCCATTTGTAAAATCTCTTTTATAAATTCTTTTTTTTTATACTTGGAAAAATTTCAAATTGTCGCGGGTTCATGAGGCACCTTTTCTTCAAGTCCAAAATTTTGTGGCCTTCAAAACACCACATCGTGTTCCGCTGCCTTCATTTTTCACCCATACTTAGAATTTTTCAAAATATCTTACCGTGGGTATAAGATATTTTTTCGATTCACTTGTCTATAATCACGACCCCTCCATCCAACCGATTTTGTATACTTAGTCAATTTTTCTATCGCTCTCCATAGGTTGCTATGACTTCTCTTTCTCTTACCTTTCACCCCCGAAAACCCATGACTCCACGAATTGCTATTGATTTTCATCACTCCATACCCATCGACCCGTCGTACTACATTACCTACGAGATCTCTCAATACTTAGAAAAATTATTAAAAACTTCACTATGGACCACAATAATTTCATTTGTTCTTTCATACATACCCTCGATCCTCTCTATTCGACCGATTCCTTTACTTAGTCAATTTTTCGAAATCCCACTGTGGGTTTGCGCTCATTTCATTATTCCCCAACATACTCCTGATTCTTCTCCCCCACATTAATCTAGGTCACATATTGTCACTCTCCCCGATGCACATTTAATGCAAATCTTGCAAAAATAACAAATGGGTTAAGTATTAAAAGGTCATTATTAATGGATATCTTCTCGAGACAATTATTCATCATTTCAAAATTTAATATGTATTAACCATCCTTTGAAAGAAGAGCCTCAAATCATATTATGGTAAAAAGGTTTTAGTTGGTAATAACGTTCTAAAAGGGATTGTACATTAATCCACCAACTTGATTAAGCATGGCGATCGAGAGAAAAGAGTACTTTTGTTGAGATACTATAAACTCATTCGAACAAGAAGATCAAAGGTTTTAGTGGTCAAGGGAATACAAGTATTACTCCTCATTGTCGCTTCCAGAGAGGAGTTTGAACCAGATTTGGAATTCAAGAATTTCTTTGGCAGGCTCGCCCCCAAAGTTTATGATTTTAAAGAGTTAATTTTGTGGTGCATCAACAAATTTGATAAAAACCAGAGAATAATTCAGCTGCAAGGAGATTCCCCTACTTCTTTTACACCTTCGATCTTCAAGAGAATGCTTAGACTCCTAAAACCAATCATCATATTCAAAGGGGATGAAGCTAAGGATTTGTTGAAAGAAATAAATATTGGATTGGACCTTCTATGAGAGTATCTTCAAGACCCAATAGTGATACAAGAAGACCTTTCAAGTATCTAGGTTATTTTGTTGAAAAATCCCTACCGAGAAATGGCATGACTATTTTCCAGAGTAGTCGGACAAGATTATGTGGCTACTATCCCTCGATTGGCTTTGGGTATATTTCATTTTGCAATTCACGAGAACACAATTTTTTATTAGGCGATAATTATCTCCGAAGAACTATCTTTTCAGTTGGCCAATTTAAGGAAGAACAATAAATTCTATATGTCCTCATATATAACCCTCGCCATTACTTATTGTCATGTTTTCAAAGGTTTGCATTTATCTAAACAAGTCCATTATAAAGTCGACCATGTACATATGTGGTATTCCGCCTTGTGAAAGCAAAAGGCTATGTATCATTTTTATGAAGTACCTAATTCTTTCATTTCTTCTTTCAAGAAACTTATTTTCGGACCAAAAACATCAAGATTATCTTTAGAAGCATCAATGTTCTTGGATAAAAGAGGAATCTTTGAAGCTATGGAGCATTTCAGTATTATCATAATTTATTTTCCCCATGAAAAACCTTCATATATCATGTTTTATGTGTATGACAAGATGTTTATTGTGGAAGCATGCATGCACTATAGATTATGGGCCCATTGCTTTCATGAAAAGAGGAAAATGCAATTTATTTCTCTATCATGGAAGATTGGAGAAATAATACTGAGAAATACTGCAAATATTGATGAATTTTCAGTTCAATTTGATCAATTCAATTTAAAGTTAGAAGATGAAATCAAAGGGTTTGACCCTCACCAGTTGTTTATGAAACATATGACATATGTGGGTTACAATGTCTCTTTTTCTAATACTTTCCTATTCGGAGAAGAAGAATATGATAGCTAAAACCCTCAAGCATTGTTGATTGAAAAGAAACAAGAGGATATTGAAACTATTGTTAGCACCACTGATCAACATAGAGAATGGAGAAGATTTGTAAACACAACAAGTACTAGATCTACTAACACTTCTCAGAAACGCGACCTACCAAAAAAAAATCTTAGTCTGCAGCTCAGGAACAAAATAAATATTCAATAGACAATTCAGATGATGGAGGATATTAGAACCCTCCTAAGGGAAGTCTAGAAAGACCCCACAAGCTCCCAGTGACCAGTAAAAGGAAAATACAAATAAATAAGGAAGGAGGAAGTGAGGTCATACCTGAAGAAGATATTGTTCTTGAAGATATGAACATTGAGGACATAGAATTTTCTGATGAAGAACAAAGAATTCGGGAAAGTAGAGAAGTCACAACAGAATTGGGATACATAGGAACCAACTATATTTGAAGAAGAGTCCCTAACTTTGCACAGTTCCCCAATTGAAAAATGATCAAAGAAATTAGTTATTAAAAAGGTTCATTCAAAAATAAAAAATTTCAAGGAAAATCAAGCTCGGAACTCAACCTTAATGGTGTTCCACAGTCTAAAATTGTATAGATCCATGAAGCTACAATTGAAGCCTTGAAAATGTCAGTTGGAGAAATGGAAAGTGAAAATGCCACCCTAAAAGAAAGAATCAAAGAATTAGAAAGTGTTTTGATTCCCCTACCCATATTTTCCATCCCAATTGCTACAATGCATCCTTGGAATATTTTTGACGGAACACCAGAATCTAGTTCGATATTAAGAGGAACATCGACCTTACTCGCTACTGTCGGAAAATATGTTTGAGAAAACATCAAGAAAATAATTTCTCTTATTCTCGATGCATGGGAATTTACAAATAGTTTTGTTTCTTTGGGATCAAGAATGACAAATTTGAGACAACACCTTCAAGTGGATATGGAAAATGATGAGGAGTTCTATAAAGGGGTTGTTTCTACTTTTGTTATGAAAGTTTCGAGTATGAGTGAGTGCAGAAGAAAAGAAGAGGATTTTCCTTCTGCAGTCAACATAAAACAACTTAAGGCGGGTTAGATAAATAAAATAGAGTGTCTAAAAGAAATATTGGTCGATTGTGACACTATAAGTGTCAAGATCAGAGAGTTGTATTTAAAATTAATTGAGTTGGATTTAGATGGAACAACCATAGAAGTTGAATACCCAACATTAATATTAAATTATATTCTTATGTCAAAGGAACAATTTGAAGAAAAGTTGGAATTACTGAAGACTGCATCAACTGAGAGATTTAATATCTTGACCAAGTACTCAAAATTATAAGTGAAAAGTTGGTTAGTTGAGATTTAATAGTTTGACCAAGTATTCAAAGTTATAAGTTGAAAGTTGGTTAGTTAGTTATGTGAATAAAAATAAAGATATCAAGATACATCGACCTAATTTCAATAGAATTTAGGAGATCGAGAAAGTGCATTTTCATTTGACATAAAAGCAAGGCACAAATAATTGTTGTTCAATGAGAGATTATATTGAAAATTGGTTAAAAAATGCCTTTAACTAAAATAACTAAACTAGATCAAGAAGAGTTAGTTGCAACCAGTCATGGAATTCTAGCCAAGGAGATTACAAAAGGAACCTCAAGGAGAGAGAGAGAGAGAGAGAGAGAGAGAGAGAGAGAGAGAGAGAGTCCATCACAAAGAACTAAATTGTTCATCTTCATAGTCTCCTATTTTTTATACTTCTCGTTTATAAATCATCCAGTTGTGTATTTTCAATTTTCTGTGAACCCATAACCAATCTCTCATTGTTCCTTTTCTTCTTCATTATCCGCATTTTTGTTACACTTTTTCTTTATGGTCCATGGGAGCTCCAATCCTAGTCCATTTTGGACAAACAAAATCCTTTTTATATTTTTTTACTTTTTAAAAAAAAAAAAACTATTTATTTTTGAACTCCTAAGATAACTACTTTGGGGTGTAAATTTAATGATTTCTCAAACTTTGAGTTCATAAGAACGATATTTTTGAAATGGACCTATAATATTCTATTTGTTATGAATGAAAACTCTTTAAAGTTCTCACACCAGGACTTTTATCTTTCTTATATCATGAATGACGAAATTTATTTCACGCTAGATGGATGTGAGGAGTGTCTTGTTTCCATATTATGGTTTTCTTATTGTTGTATAATACTATGTATATATTTTATTTCAGCTTGTAAAATATCCCTGGTCCTTTTCTTAGGACTTGTTTATGTGAATATTCGTTCATACTTGAATAGTATCTTTGTATTTTTATTTCAAGCAATAAAGATCGGGGCTTCATTTCATTCTGGTATTCTCGTATTCTGCATACAACATCAAGTAGTATATTTCAGATATAATAGAGAAGCACCAACTCTATAAAAATGTAGATTACTTTTATCTTCCAGGTTGTTGTTGGGATTGTAACCAATATGAACTTCAACATTTTTAGCGACCACACTGGGAAGAACAAAAGGCTGGTTTCGTAGACCAGAACTTTAATGACTCAAACCAAAAACCTATTCAACCTCAATTACAAGTCGGATTAAGAAATCAAGTAAGTGTTCTACATTAGGTGTATGATTTAGTCTTAACAACAATAAGAAGTCGAGAAGAGCTCAAAAGATCATGGGAAACCCTTGCTCATGATTAAGAAAAAGAGATAGCATTGAGACAAAGAAGAAGGGCGTGAATCCAAGAAAAACTGAAATCTTACAAGGGTCCATTAACTAGAAGTAAAGAGAAAAACCACGCCTTCATGAAATTGGTGAAAGTTCCAGATCAAAGATAACAAGAACCCTAATTATGGGGGACAAATAATAAAGAAATGTGATTCCTAAGAATCGAGAAGAAAGACAAAGAATCCCAAGAAGAAGGGTTAGAAATAACCCACTAAATCCTCTTGTGGAACAACACCAATTACCTACTCTTACACAAGGAGTCTTGCTAGTATTTTCTGGAGACAGAGTAATGGACCCAAAGAGACACATAGATAAATTTTTATCTTTTTGTGATATCCATCTAATTGAGCATGATGATGTGATGGTGAGATTCCTTCTATAGACCTTGATTGGACCAACCTATGAATGGTAACTTTCTCTCCCTGACCAGTCAATCATATCATTTGATGACCTAGAGAATATGTTCATGACTATGTATGCACCACCTATTGCATATCATACTCTTCTCACCTAGTTTAATCAAATTCATCTCGAGAAAGGAGAAAGAATAAGAGATTTCAATCTAATATTTTTAAAGACATTGAATCATATTCCCTGCTAAGAGTATGACCAAAATGATCATGTTATTTTGGGTGTTCTAAGAATGCAATGCTTGGAAATGTAAATTATGCCATTAGATATACACAAATAAATGACTTAGATGGAGCTATTCAGAAATAAACCGATATGGAAGAATTTATGTTAGAAACCAATGTTGATCCCGAGATTATTCTTCAAATTCTAATTTATTTGCATAAATAGACACTTGTTACAGGTTAATCCATGGTTCTAAATCCTGGCAGACAATCAATTATATGTGAGGGAATTAACTTTGAAACTTGTTCTACAAACTAAGAAAAAAATCCAAACTTGAAGATGATCATCAACTACTCTTTGAAATATAGAAAGTGAAATCTAATCTAATATTTAAACCTCAAATGAAATATATTTCTTTCAACCTTCTATTGTCATGGTTCCAATGGTACAAAATCAGGTTGTGCAGTGAAATGTGCCACTAAAGTGTGTTCTTCACAACATTACTCTGTCAATTGGTGAGATTGAGGGTTTGAAAGAAGGATTTAACACACATGTAAAATGAAGGTAACTAAAAAGTAATCAATCCAACAAGAAAGTAACTAATTTTTTTCAACCTTGACTACAAAATCTTACGCAGGAAAAATATCATGTTATGAGATGAAATATGCCTTGATAAAGGCTCACACAATAGTGCTCTTTTCTCTTATGTAGGTTATTGATCAAGAAAGAAATTTTATGCACACATACTTGAATGGAAAAATAGTTTAAAGAAATAAACACAATTGTTCAAGTTTGAATTGATTGATTAAGCATGCATTAGGGTCCCTACTCATAGAAAATACGGTTGTAGAGCCTTTGGGTCATTCCCTTAGGTGGCTCAAGGAATTGCAACAATACTCCACTAGAATCCTCAATATTTTACTTAACCATACAATACTAAACTTGTCTTTCAAAAGAAATAGCTATTTTACGGAAAGAAAACTTAATTTGTTCATGAACACTACAACGTATAAACTATGATAAAGAAGTAACAAGGATGTAACTTAAATGAAGAATTTATGAACATAGGAAAATACAATACCAATATATATACAATATGATTTTATGATGAATGAAAACAAATATTTATTTACACATTAAAGTTTGAACATAAAATAAAAACAAATAAGAGATATATATACTAGCACTTTTGCTATAGCAATCCACAGCTATGCACAATGAAGAAAATAGTGCACATTCTTAGATAATGGGGGCCCTCCACACCTTAGCTTGCACACTTGAATACTACCAGCTAAAGAAACTCAAAGAGACGACATATATTACTGCAAATGAAGCTTGAAAAAGTGAAGAAGTTTATGAGTATGAACATCACAATCGAATTACAAAGTTTTAAATCTAAAGATGTCTTCCAAGCTTCATCACTACCTTGTCATTTATACATAAAAAACCAATATGTGATAAATCTCTTATTAGATAACTAAATGATATTCTTAGCTTCCTTCTAGATGGTATTCAACCTCCTCCATGGCCAAAATTGTGGAAAAATCCAAGAATGCTCACTGGGTGATTTTTCTCCAAAAATATGGATTTCACATCTTTGGAAAAACCTCAAAATATCCTAAATTGCACCTTTTTTAGAAAATTTGTGTGTGATACTCAAATTGGCCCATGTTGCACAAAACCCATGTTTTACTTTTTCAAGGTTTGTCCTAATCACCTCAAAAATTGTGTCGAAAGTTATCTGCCTATTGTAACAATGCGATTTTTTTCCTTCTAAGTGGCAGAGTTGACCGCACGTTGATCGGGACTGTGCGTGCACTTTTTCGTCGAACCAGGGGGAAACTAACCATCTCATGAACATGGGGAACAAAACCCATATCCTCGACATTTCACCTAACTAGCCTACAAACATGCTAACCACAAAATAATTACAAGAACCTGATTTTTCTTGTAATGACTCATAAAATACTAAAAAAATTAATATTTTGACTTATTAAATAAAAATCAGAAATAAAACACATCAGCTACCTTATATAATTTTTATATGTTCTTTATTAAGCAGAAATGGATGCGAAAAATACAAAAAATTAGAGGAAATGGGTTTAGAAATAGGTAGAAATGGTGATTTTTATACAAAAAAATATGGAACCAATAATCAATCTTGGAAAACAAAGTTAACTTAATCCAGAACTCTCTAGAGTTCCTGAGCCAAAGTGGCTATTTTTACCCCTAAATCAAAAAAGAAAGCACGCAGAAGCACTCCTTTTTACTTATTGTTGTACCCCGTGACTGCCAATGCTTCACAACTCCATGTCAATGCTCTATTAAAGACTTTAAAATTTACCCTCTAATAAAAAAGCGATGCTAACAATAACATCGTTTTTTTAAGTTGAAATTATAACTTGATTGAAACTGTACATCTAACAACTAGTATCATCATCGATAAACAACTCAAAAATCTAGCCCTAAATCATCAAGTTAGATTTTTATTTTTTAAATTTACATTAAAAAAAATGGACCAAAAACGCATTTCTAAGTGTTAGTTTTAAAAAACTCTTTAAAAAAATACCCATTTTAAAACAAAACTCTAATCAATACTTTTTTTTTTTAAAATGAAAACTAAGAAAAAGAAAAGAACTGAAATTAAAATAAATAAATAAATAAAAGTAAAAAAATAAATAAATATATATAGTATATATATATATATATATATATATATATATATATATATATATATATATATATATATATATATATATATATATATATATATAAAGATTAAAGAAAAAACTTAAAAACTAAAGAGGAAAAATAAAAATTAAAAATATATATATAAAAAATTAAACTAAAAATCCTAAAATAATTTATTTTTTAAATTAGAAAATACTTAAAAAAAAAAACTAAAATTACAAACTAAAATAAAAATTGGAAGAAAGATAAAAAAAAAAAAAAAAAAAAAAAAAAAAAAAAAGCTTTATATATATATATATATATTCTTTTACGCTTGAGGCCATGAGGTGATGTCATGCAACAAATGAGTTATAATGTGATAGACGATTTAGCCAAACTCAAAATTACTCTGCCTTTCATGGAGGTGGTAAATATACCACAACAAAGAGAAAATTTGTTTCATTAGTCATGCAACAACAAAGTGTTTCACCAGTCAAGCCAAGGCGTAAAGTCCCACCAGTCTATATAACCATATAAAATCATGATGTTGTATTACATAATTCTATGGTTGATATTGGAGCTACCAACAATATCATGTCTCTGTCAGTAATGGAAGCATTGGGAATGAGATGTACTAAGTATTATGAGACTGGAGAAAATATATATGTAATTGATTCAAGAAAGGTTCTAACATATGGTGAGATAAAAGACTTCTACGCATGGATAACTACAACCCCTCACATCACAACAGTTTTCACTATTATATTAGTAGACTTGCCTCCAACATATGCAGTTGTACTTGGAAGAGATTGGTGTTAGTTGATTGGAGGATATATTATGAACGATGGAAGTTGTATGATGTTTACTAACAAAGATGGAACAATGGTCTGAGTTCCTCGCGAAGCTAGAAAGCCAAAAAAATTCAAGAAGAAAGAGAACGAAGTAATGGAGAATTATATCGATGCAGGAATTGGAAATTATGTTGTTCTTAGTCTAGAACAAGTTGATCCTCTAAAGCAAGAGGAAGAAAATTATTTTCAAGAATTCTGGAACATGTCGTTCGATGGTGCCTATTCCAAATATGGAAGTGGAGAGGGCATAGTTTTTAAAATCATTGGTCTAGTATATATCCCCATGCAATCAGACCAGAGTTTCCATGTACTAATAATGAAGCAGAGTATGAAGCGCTAATACAAGGAATGATTTTGACCCTCCAAATGAAGGTAGAGAATCTAGTAGTAACGGGTGATTAAGAATTAGTCATAAATCACATCGGAAAAATGTATAGAATCAAGAAAGAAAAGCCAAAGTATTATGCAAAAAGAGCATGTGAACTCATGGACTCTTTTAATTCATTCAACATCTCGTTCATTCCTCGAGATAAAAATTAGAAGGAAGTTTGATTGGCGATTGTTGCACTCTTTTCAATCCAGATGATTCCCAAAATCAAAATACATTTTTTGTTAAAAGTATGTTCAAACCTTCAATACCTGACAATCAAGACCGTATGCAACTCTTTGAAAATGATGAACAAGTTGTTGGTTTCCTCATTGATTCAAATGATTCTTCTGAAAGTCTTGATGGTCAAACTCATGTATATATTCCAAAATATTGTATTAGTATTGAATGTCCTTTTACAAGAGATGATCAAATGAAAATACATGATCCAAAGGAAGAAACATCTATAAAAAAAAGTACAAGAGACACGAAAGATAAATTTTGGTACTGATGATATTATTAAATATATAAATCTTGGTACCAATTGTACCAAGAAAGAAGTTGATCAATATACTGCTTTGTTAAAATAATTTTATGATATTTTTTCCTAGACTTATGATGATTTGAAGGAATATGTCAAGTCCATCTTTCAGCATATTGTACCACTTAAAGAAGGAGTGAAGTCTGTCAAGCAAAATCTGAAGTTGAGGCCTCTAGTAAAATTAGAATTGGAAAATTTAAGGAATGATGGAATAATTTTTCCGATCAGACATTTAGAATGGCTTTCAAATTCTTTCATAGTTAGAAAGAAGAGAAAGGAGATATGTCTCTATGTTGATTTCAAGGATTTAAATAAAGAAAGCATCAAAGACAATTATTCACTCCCAACATGGAGATGTTGTTGCAACAAGTTACTGGTTCAACCTTAATGTCCATGCTTGATGGTTTTACTGGATACAACCAAGTGTTGGTTGCTAAGGAAGATAGACCAAAGACTGCTTTTGTTACACCATGGGATACATCTTCTTATGCTCACATTCCTTTTGGGTTGAAAAACCTTGGAGTAACTTTCCAAAGGGAAATGAATTATGCCTTTAAAGATTTGATTGGAAAATTTATGTGATCTGGATTTATGAGAGGAATGAAATGAAACATGGATCTATAAAATTAACACAGATATATAGATAACAATAACATAGATACATTGGAACTTAACTTCTATTCAGTAAAGAAATCTGTTGAAATTGTAAAATGCAGAATGAAAACAATCTTGCTCGAATGGTGGTAGCTAATATCTGAGAAGAGATGTGGTGGCTACACACATTCATATGAGCACATTACAATGAGGCCTCTAGGAATTTTTAGCATCAAGCAGTAAATAGAAAACCCTAGACATCCAAAAACCTAACCCTAGGAGATGAAGCGCCAAAATTCATGTGGGCCTCGATGGGGTAAGTTGGTACATCAACTTCCCGGGGTCATAACTTTTGCATACGATCTCTATTTTAGGTGCACGATAGCCCGTTGGAAAGGTCTATCTAAGGAATACAAATTATTCCATCACACTCTACCTACGTCCACAATGTGACTATGGCGAGCCCAAAAAGCGTTGTTTAGAGCCTCAAAATGGCCCCAGAAGTTTAGGACCCAAAAATATAGAAAACAACTGTCAAGATGAAAGTTGTATGTGATCCAACTGGAAGAGGTGGGTGTCCATCGATATCCACCTGGATCATTATGGATTATTATCAATATGATATGACTATTCATTCCAAATTAAGAGAAGAACATATCAAGCACTTAAGAGTAGTTTTTGAACATTGCGGATTATATGGTATATCTATGAATCCTAAGAAATGTTTGTTTGCAGTATCGGAAGGAAGAATCTTGGGACATATAGTGAGTAAGGAATGGATATATATAGATCTAGAAAGAATCAAGTATATTAATGATCTAAATCCTCCAACATCGAAAAAGGGAGTTCAATATTTCTTTGGAAAAATAAACTTTGTAAGGAGAGTTGTGCCAGATTATGCAACAATTGTTAAGCCAATCAATATATTGTTAAAAAAAGACCAAAAATTTGAATGGACTCAGTAAATTCAAGCAAATTTTACTATAATCAAGCATGCAATACTACTTCTCTAGTCCTTGTTAGCACAAATTTTGATAAAGATTTTATATTATATTCTTTTGTTGCAGATGAAACCATTGCCTCCATATTGAATCAAAGGAATTTGAAAGGGAAAGAACTTCCAATCAGTTTTATGAGAAAGACTTTACATGATTATGAACTAAGATATTCAAAGATAGATAAGTAGTCTCTTTCCTTGGTCAAAGCAGTAGCACATTTCAAGACATATATTTTATCATCTCATGTCATATAATATGTCTCGAACTCCACGGTAAAGATGCTTCTTAACCAACAACTTAGAGAAAGAAAGTGGGAAAATTAGTTGGATAAGATTCGAGAATATGATATTGAGATTAAGCCTTTAAAAGAAGTTAAAGAACAAGGATTATGCAAGTTAATAACAAGAATTGATGCAGTATGGTCAATTTCCTATCGGTGTGTGTTCAAAGGAAAGAAGTTCATTGAAAATTAAGGAAAACCAATATGTATTATGTAATGTTCCCCATCCCAGTTGAGGAATATTACAATGCAGAATACTCATAAAAACAAAAAAAATTACAGCTAATTAAATTCATGTAGCTTATCATCTACAATTACAACCATAATTAATTGTTGTCTATTACCATAAATTAGATGCATTTACAACACTCTAATATAAACACAAAATGCAGCTAATAATTCAATTACAACAACATATAAATCAGTCTAATACACAGAGTTCATGCACAACAATTTAACTCATAAATACAAGACAAAAAACAGATAAAACACTTATCTTTTAACAATAGTTGTGCAACTAGATGCTTGGGATGGAATTTCTACCCAACCATAGACTTGCTACTCCAAATATCAACAAAAATTCGCCCCCAAGTTGAGGGTAGTAATCCACAAAAGAAGGTGGTCTCTTACTTTCCACTCACAACTCAAAATCCCCACAACCCACTGATATTCTCCTACAACTATCCCAATTTTCCACTATCTTATTCCTCTTGACCCCTTCATTGATATCAGTCCCTTAGGTGTCCCATTCATTTATTATGGTCTCTCTGGCACAGGTAACCAAGAATCTTTTAGCTGGGAACTCAAGGGAACTCACTGCCCGTAAAACTACCAACAAAAACAACAAACACTTGTTGTTATAGCAAAACTGACACAAGAGTTCACTCTTCAAGCCTAAAAACTTGACTCTTCAGTCTTCTGCTCCAATATGCTCCAAAAAATCTTCGACGTGCTTTATAATTCTCCCTTCATGGATGCTCTAACTCCAAACTCTCTTTCTTGATCTCTACTTGTTGCTCATACCAAAAACTTGACTGTCTAAAACTATTGTCCCAACCCTTATGAATTTCTTTCCTCTGTCTTTCCTTACATGACTCACACACTTCCCCAAGATGATTTTTCTCAGCCTCGATGCTCCCAATAACTATAGGATGTGACTTCTCACACCCACCCTCTTACATGCATTCAATTATTGGCTTTGGGAACACTCAATACAAAACTTGAGTTTAGTACACAGTGATAATAAAATTAAGGAATGTGCATGAATTAATAGACATGGGTAATTCCCCCTTGGACCACTCACTTAGAAATTCTCCTAGACCCTCCCCTCTCTTGTGGATTAATCCATCCTCCATCTCTGTCCATGTCCCCTTAGCAGTTGGCACCACATTTTATTATTAAATTCAGAAATACATTTCGCATATACATCACTTTGGCCATATTCACACCTTATATTTATATTAAGAATTACTTAAATTGGGGATTATAGTGGGGAAGTTACATTCCCCCTCCCCTACAATTGTGCACCATCCTCAGTGAACACTATGTTGATATATATATATACACAAATGTACATCACAATGCTTTAAGAAATAAAATTCTACAATTTCATAACTCCAACATCATTTCAACCAAAATCTCTCATTCCTCTCAACCCTCGGACCCAATGAATGCATCGTTTGTTTATCAAGGTTAACCCAAGGAATGTACCATTCATTTATTAGGTTTAATCCAAGGAATGTGTCATTATTTTATCAAGGCCCAAACAAAATTGACTAGGACTCTGAGATGTGGTTCTAGAACTCTAGCTTCTTAAAATGGAGTTTTGCATTATGTCTTCATCGAAATTGTCAAAACATTGTGGGTATTATTCTCGCATGTTTTCTTCATGCTCCCATGTAGACTATACAGAACTGTAACAGGTCCATTGAACCTTTACCAACCCTATGGCTTTGTTCCTGACCACTTTGAATTTCCAATCCAAGATGTGTACTGGTTTCACCCGGAAATCCCCTCCGTGCTCCACCCAGATCACATTCCAATAAATTATGTGGTTAGGGTCAATCACATATTTATTTAAAAATGACACATGAAATCCATTATACACTCTCATGGATGCAGGAAATGCTAGCATGTATGCAACTGGCCCTATCTTTTCTAAGATTTCAAAAGGTCCACAATATCTCACTTCCAACTTCTAGCAACTTCCTAATATTAGTGAACTTCTATTCGCCTTCACTTTTGAAAACACGTGTTCACCCACTTTGAAATATATAATTTTTTTTTTCTTGTCTGCATAACTTTTCTGCCTGTCCTAGATAACCTTTAAATTTTGTTTGATCTTTTCCATCTACTCTTCCATTTCCTTTAACAAATCTAGTCCAATAACTACTCTATCTACTAGATTATCCCAACTCACTGGAGTGTTACACTTCCTTCCATACAATGCTTCAAATAGGTTCATTTTTAATGAGACATGATACCCATTGTATGCAAATTCCACTAAGTGGATAGAGTTATTTTAACAATTTTAACCTTCAACCACTACACAAACATTAACCATTAATCATTTCATTCATCGTCACATAAAATCATACACATTGCACGCATATTTTTACGTGGAAACCCAACTAGGAGAAAACCACAAAAACTTTTCTTAAGTAGTTTCAAGATTTTTCAAGCACCAACTGAAAGGAAGCAATCACTCCCTAAGTTTTCCAGCACCTACTGGAAGGAAACACCAATCCCCTTGGAATATTTTAAATTATGATACAATATCTAGTCAACCTTCAAATAAAATCCCAAAATCACTTCTTAAATCTGCATACAAAATTGCTCAGAACTGTACCTCAAATCTGCAAAGTTGTAAGATTCACCATAAACTCAATTTTATGTTTATGATATTGAAACTTAGACCTTAGATATCAAGATTTTTTCTCATTCTAATGAAACAAGTGTAATTCAATTTGTAACCACCAAGCTTCAAATATAACCATTTTCTATCTAAAACATGTTTGGGACTAGTTTTTGGATTAGTCACAAACCCTAAATTCCAACAAGTATAAATCTACACTTGTAATGAATCAAGATCTGAAAATTGTACCTAATCTTATTCAATATATTATCTAAAATTCCTCTAAGTTTCACTCCTAGAATCGTCACTGGAAAAAAATTATAGTGAAAATGGAAAGATGGCTCCTTTTGAAGAAGAAACCCCTAGTTTTAAAAACCTCAACTTCCATTGAGTATAACTCCAAACCTGTAATGAGTCAAGTCCTAAAATTCATACCCATGATTCTTCGCTATCTATTCTAAAATACCTCCAAGTTTTTCTATCTAAATCATTCTAGAAAAAAAATTATATTGAAAATTCTAAGATGACCTTCAAAGAAAACCCTAGAACAAATCATCACAAGACTTCATCTTCCCTTGGAAATTCGCTCATCTTCCTTGGCTAAGTCGAATTGATGTGATCCAAATGCCAAATGAGGATCCTCTTATTTATATGATTCTTCTCCACATGAGGGTTTGGAACCAAGGGTCACACCTCTTCCTTAAGGATGGTCGACCTTAGATGCTTCTTGCATTGGATTTAGGGGCTTCTTCACTTGGATTTAGGGGCTTCTTCTCTTGGATTTAGGGGATTCTTTACTTTTTTTAGGGATTCTTAAAGGCTCCATTTGTGTACAAATAAAAGTGGGCATGTGGAAAACACCACATGTTATCTCACCCTGTGAGGGACATGCTTAAAAGCTACGTCGTAAGGGGACCACGTTGGAGTTATATACACTCATGTCAAGGCTCGTTCAAGGTTTCTTCAAGTGAACACGTCATCATCACTTTTAGGGGCTACTGGGATTTTCTTTTGAGTTTCTTCTAAGGTTGACATCAATGAAAACCAATTTTCCAACAGATCCATCACATGCATTCTAAGCATGTCCTTAATTATTCTGTTATTCCTTTCTATTTTCCCATCTGACTTTGGGTGATATGTTGTACTAAGATTTAAATTTGTTCCAAATCCTTTGAACAAACCTTTCCAGAAATTGGAAGTAAACTTTGGATCTCTATCTGAAACTATTTCCTTAGGCACCCCATGTAGAATTGAAACTTCTTTCATAAAGATTTTTTCAATATTTGTTGCCTTGTGTGTAGTCTTCACCGGAATAAAATGTGTTTCCTTAATTAATTTATCCACCACCACCATGATGGAAACATGTTGCTTCACTATTCTGGGAATCTTAGTAATAAAATCAAGCGTAACAACTTCCCACTTCCATTATGGAATGGAAAATGGCCGCAACAACATTGTTGGATGTCTATGCTATGTCTTCACTTTTTGACACTCTACATATTTGGCTATTTAATTAGCCACTTCCCTCTTCATTCCTGGCCAAAAGTATTGGCTTCTTACATATGCAATTTTCTTATGATATCATGGGTGCCCAACATATGGCACATTATGTATTTCTCTCAGCACTGC
>SNQJ01S0042389.1:62774-82899 GCA_010110895.2 Picea sitchensis
CACCCCCGAGCGAGGGATATGAGTCCACAAGGACGGTTCCAGAGTGTCACTCAACTTCCCAAACCAGTCAACACTCAAGCTCTCACAGGCTTCTCAACACACACAACAATCCAAAGTACACCAACTCTCTTCTACCCAGCCTGCGCAACCCAAGAGAATGGAACCCCTTCTCTACCACGTAGTCACTCAGGATACCACCTCCTTCCAGGGCTCCAGTGCATCTGTCCAAGAATCTTCATGTTGGAACTCTCAGGATTCACAGTTGTGTGAAATACTTAACACATGCCAATGCATCTCAGACATGTGGGCATTAATTCATGGCTGGAATACACCAGCAGTCATTATTGCCAACCAAACCATGGCTCCTCTCTCCCATTCATTTCTCTTTCCCAAGACAAACATGAAGTGGGAATGAAGAGTGAGTGAAAGAGTGAATGGAGGAATGAATGAATGAAACAATGAATGAGTGCGTGAGTGAAGAAGAACCAACCCCCAAAACAGACCCAAGATGGGTTTAAGTATTTCTTGGAATTAAGGAACCAGATGGCCTTCCCCCCAAAATCTCATGTAGCTGATATTCTGCATTAAAACAAAAATGGGTAAATAAAAATATAAAATAAACACTTAGCCCCTCAAGCCCCCTCTCTTGTGGAATCATATCCCCCTATAACTCTTGTCATTGTCCGTCTAGCAGCCAATGTTGTATTTATTATTAATAATGATCAAACATTACATTTCCTAGGCACATTGGACTCTTTCAATTGTTTGGGAACTCTGTCCTTTCATTAACAAAATACATAATTTAATATGGGGCTCAAAACTGCGGTATTACATTTCCCTCCCCCTTATTTTGACATTGTCCTCAGTGCATATACAAAACAAAAAAAATAAACAAAAAATCAAAATTTATTCAAAAAATCATGGGTACTCTACCTGCATGGCATCTTCATGCTCCCAAGTAGAATTTTCAGGACCGTAGCAGGTCCACTGGACTTTTACCAACTCTATAACTCGATTCTGGAGCATTTTGACTTTTATGTCCAATATTTGCATTGGTTGGACCTAAAAGTCTCCCTCTGTCTCTACCTGAATCAAATGGCAATCAATAACATGGTTAAGATCATGTACATATTGTTTTAGCAAATAGAAATGAAATACATTATGCACATTCATGGAAGTAGGCAATGCAAGCATGTATGCAACTGACCCTATTCTGTCCAATATCTCAAATGGACCACAGAATATGGCTGCTAGTTTTGTACAACTATCCAACTTCAAAGAGCTCTTCTTGGGATTCACTTTTAGAAGCACATGCTCCCCCACTTTAAATTCTCTAGTTGTCTTGTTCTTATCTGCATAAATTTTATGTCTATCTTGAGCAAACTTTAAATTCTGCTTAATTCTAACCATCTGGTCTTCCATATCCTTGAGAAATTCTGGACCAAGTACCAATCTATCTGTTGGGTTGTCCGAACTCACTGGAGTATTTCATTTCCTACCATACAAAGCTTCAAATGGGCTCATTTTCAATGAAGCTTGATACTCTTTATTATAGGCAAACTCAACCAAGTGCAAGTAATATCCCCACTTAGATGGCTTATCCATCACATACATTCTCAACATGTCTTCAATTACTTGGTTGACTCTCTTTGTCTTCCCATATGGTTTTGGATGGTATGTTGTGCTAAAGTTCATATTTGTACCAAATCCTTTAAACAATCCCCTCCAAAAAATTGAAGTAAACTTTGTGTCTCTGTCTGAGACAATTTCCTTAGGTATCCCATGCAACCTAGCAATCTCCCTCATGTAAATTTATGCAATATTAGTTGTTGTATGAGTCATTTTTACAGGAAAAAAATGAGCAGCCTTTGTAAATTTATTAACTACTACCATGATTGAATCATGTTGTCTTGTTTTCCTCAGTAATTTAGTTATAAAATCAATGGTTACCACTTCCCATTTCTTCTCTAGAATTGGTAATGATTGTAGCAAACTCGTTGGGTGCCTATGCTCAACCTTCGCTCTCTAACATTCCATACATCTGGCAATGTAATCAACAACATCTTTTTTCATTCCTAGCCAAAAGAATTGGCTTCCTGTAATTGTTTTCTGGTAACCAGGATGTCTGGCATATGGAACATTATGCATTTCCTTTATTACCAAATTCCTAAGTTCTCCTTAATTAAGAACATAAATTCGATTTTTATGCATAAGTAATCCATCTTCCTTCATCTCATATTCTTTAATTTTTTGTTGTATGTTTTCTTGTTGTAATCTTTCCTTTACATGTAGGTAATGTTGATCTGTAGCAACAACATCTAAAATTATGCTCTTTAAATCCGATTGATGCATACTAACAACTGTAGCATGCATGAGATGTACTCTTCTACTAAATGCATCAACAACTTGATTTTCTTTTCCCTTGATATGATTGATGTCAAAATCGTATTCACTTAAAAATTCCAGCCATCTCATTTGTCTGGCATTCAAAGTTGGTTGTTCAAAAATATATTTCAGACCACTATGGTTTGTTCTCAATTAAAATCTCTTCCCCATGAGATAATGCCTCCACATATTCAAAGCGTGAACAATGGCAACAATTTCCAAGTCATGTGTGGCATAGTTCCTCTCGTGTTCTTTAAGCTTTATGGACTCATAACCAATGACATGTCCATTTTGAGTGAGGACTCCACCAAGTCCTTCCTTGCATGAATCTGTACATACCACAAAAATTTCATTTGGGTCATCAGTCTTTAAAATAGGTGCACTAGTAAGTAATTCTTTCAACAAATTAAAGTTCTCTTCTCACTCAGATGTCTATTCAAATTTAATTCCCTTCTTTTGCAAAGAATTGATGGGATGATAAATCTTAGAGAACCCTTCTATAAATCTTCTATAGTAACCAACTAACCCCATAAAAGATATGAATTCTGAAACATTCTTAGGTGTTGGCCATCCCCTAATGGCTTCAATATTCTCTGGATCCACTTCTATACCACGTTTTGAAATAATGTGTCCCAAGTCATGGATCTGTTCTTGGTAAAAATAACACTTACTAAGTAAAAATACCAATGTGAGATGATGTTCATGCTCTTCCTCTGACTTACAATAGACAAGTATGTCGTCCAGGAATATTATGACAAACTTATTCAAAAATTTTCTGAATATTCCATTCATTAAGCACATAAAGATAGTTGGTGCATTGGACAGTCCAAATGGCACTACTACAAATTCATAATGCTCATACCTGGTTCTAAAGGTTGTCTTATTGATGTCTTCTTCCTTGATTCTTACCTGATGGTACCATGATCTCAAGTCTATCTTTGAAAATACTTTTCCCCTCTTAGTTGATCAAAGAGGTCATCAATTCTGGGTAGAGGGTACTTGTTCTTTAAGTGGATTTATTCAGCTGTCGAAAATCAATACACAGCCTCAAAGTTCCATCCTTATTTTTGACAAAGAGTATTGGTGCTCCCCAAGGTGAAACACTTGGACATATGTACCCTTTCTTCAACAATTCTTCCAACTACAATTGCAAATCTTTTAATTCTGGTGTACTCATTATGTAAGGTGTTTTTGACACCAGGGCAACTCCTGGCACTAAATCGATAGAGAAATCTATCTCCCTGTTTGGTGGAAACCCTGGTATTTCTTGGAATACATCTTCAAATTCTTGCAGTATAAAAAATTCTTGTAGTACCAAAAATTATTCAAGGCTCCTCCACATGGGGTTCATACAATTGACATCCTTTTCCAAAACATCTCTTCAACTGCAAGGCTGAAATATCCCTTATAGAGATGGGTCTTGGAACTCCTTTCACAGTGCTATGTTTTCCTTCTTCATTAAGACATGTAAATGTCTTGTTATCACAATCTAGGACAACATAATGCTTGTCCAACCAATCTGTTCCAATTAGAATATCATAGAAACCCAATGGTATAATATTTAGATCAACATTATTATTCACACCATTAAGACTTACGGAACAACCTCTGGCCATATCATGGATTCTCCTTTTGGTTCCAGTGACTAGTTGAACCAAACTTGATTTTCCAAGATCACTTTTCTCCAAATGTAATCTATCCACTATTTTAGGATCAATGTAACAATGACTTGCTCCTGAATAAATCAAAATAGAAATAGGATAATTAATGATCTTACCTTCCACCTCGATCATATTGAATTGGTGCTCTATTTTTCGATCATCTAAGGATGCATATATTCTTCCCATGTCTTCTACTGTTGTAGCCTCTTATATGTTGTGCATGGTCTTCACTTTGTCCTTTCTATGAGGGAAATTCTTGCACATGTGATCTTCTTTGCATCCCCAACATTGGATTGGTGGTCTTCCCCTTTTTCACAAGGAGACTTCTCTCTTGGATCCATCCTTAGCATACTGGTCATGCTGATTTTTATTTGGGCTATTTCTATTGAAATGAGGTTTGAATCCTTACTTTCTCTGATCAGATTTATTCTTCTTCTTATCCTTCCAATATTTTTGCATGGATTCTCTGCCCTTTCCTTGCTCATACATGTACTTATCCTTCCTAATAGTCTCAGTCAAATTCCTAGGTTCATCATATTGAATCTTCTCTTTATAAAAGGATGGAAGTTCACTCAAAAACCTCTGTACTTTCACCTTCTCGTATTTTATAAAACCTACATACTTTAGCAACCCCACAAACTTATTTTCATACTCTATGATGGCCATGCTTCCCATCCTGAGTTGAAAGAAATCATGATTTTCTTGTCATAGAAGTTCCCTGAAAGGTACTCCTTCTGGAAATATTTCTTGAACTGCTTCCAAGTGATACCACTCTCATTAATGTGCTCAACTTGCTTCAGCTGATCCCACCACATAACAACTTTCCCATGTAAATGGTATGTGGAAATTATGGCTTCTAGGTTTGATGAGTAGCTATGCAATTGAAAATACCTCACGAGTCCAAGAAACCATGCTTCAACATCATCTTCCCTTCCTCTTTCACNTGATCCCACCACATAACAACTTTCCCATGTAAATGGTATGTGGAAATTATGGCTTCTAGGTTTGATGAGTAGCTATGCAATTGAAAATACCTCACGAGTCCAAGAAACCATGCTTCAACATCATCTTCCCTTCCTCTTTCACCATCAAAGGAAGGTGGAATAATCTTCCTCAACTCTCCTTGCAAATTGACCAATTCATGCTACTTCTTTGGTGCCTAACAAGAGACACCTATGGACTACTTATGGAATCTTCAGATGCATAAAATATCTTTGTTGAGTAGGGAGGTGAGTGATGTATATGAGTTTTGCTAGCACTTCTTGAATAACCAGCCCTTCTGCAGTCATCTCTTCTTTCATGACATCTTCCCTCTTCCTCCTGTTTTGAGTTTGATCCGTTATTTGTTTTCCTTTGCAACTAATTTAATATTTGCATCACTTGAGAATTTATCTGATTTTATTCTCTCGTTGTCTTCTTTGTAACTCTGCACTTCTATTTTAAGGCTTCTCACAGTCTCTATCAATGTTTCTTGCTCCCCTATGGAATTGTGTCTGTTGGATTTTGTCTCTACATTAACAACACTGATATTTTGACTTTTGGCCTCTTTATCATGGCTGGAAGCTCCCTCTCCTTCTTCCATTTCTTGAATATGCATTCTTATACTGAACTGATATGTTTACACCCCTTAATTCTGCAAAATGTGCAAGAAACCATTTTGTTAGAATTATGCATATTATAAAATAAATTTGTCAAACAATGCTATAGGTTCTTTTTCTTCTCAATTCATGAAGAAATATATTATTATTCTCCATATTATAACAAATCTACAAATCTTTTAACTGGTACAGAATTGGAACTCTACACTGGCTCTTCCTTCAACCCACTTTCCATGTGACCAAGACTCGAAGCCACAGGCTTATTCACTCTTTAGCGCCTTCCTCTAGCGCTCTGCCCTTATTCTTCTACACATGAGCTTGTTCACAAATGTCTGAGGGCTTGGTCACTTCTAGGACCTCTACGCCTCTAATTGACCCCTTTACCTTATCATGAGACCATTGCTAGGACTAATTCCTTCAGACTTCGGACTTCGACTATTCTCCCCTTTCAATCTTCAATTTATCCTATAGTTAAACTTCATCGAAGCCCTTCCAATAACCCTACTAGAAGATCGAAAGATCAATATTTAATATCTCATCGATTGGATGATCCCGACTCATCTGGATACTTCAACGAGATCGACGGTCATGACTTAATCGGACATTGAGATGGACGATACTTATTCATTCAGGACTTCGGTGCTCCGAGACTCCGAAACATTACAACTCCCAAGTCGTTCAACTCCCTTTGAGTGATACTCGCCGAAGTTCTTACCCTATCCTTCCATTTTTTATCTAATGGCCACAACTTAATCAAGCGTCAGGATGGACAGTCCTAATTCATTTCGGGACTTTGGCACTCCGGGATTCCAGGATATTACAACTCCCAAGTAGCTCAATTCCCCGGAGTGACACTTACTGAAGTGCTTACGCCATCCTTCCACTGCTTGATATAACAATTGAGAAAAGTCCTGAAGGGATCTTAGATCGACAATCTACGTGAATTCGTAACTTCGATATTCGACATGTTTCACTGGTAGAGACCTTGGACACCCCCAGAGGCCATACTTCTGAAGATGACAGGGCATGGTGATGTCACCTATGGTGACATGTACCCATGGCATGCGTTCAACGTGTCACTAAAAAATGAACAGGTTGGGGCCCAAAAGTTACTGAATCTGGGTGACACGTGTCCCAACATGGCACCCCTGCCACATGGCCTATGATGTGTCATCCATCAAACAAACAATCCACATTCTATGCTCCAGATCTGACGGTCTACATGATTTCACGGACTGCGACTTTACACTTCGCGGTTTCGACACTTCGGGGATTTGATCTGTAAAATACCCAATAATCGTCGAAGTGGTGAAGTTATGAAGTCCAAAAACTTCTCTAACCTTCCACCATTGCTATATTTGATGGTCAACATTTCTCCTGAATTCCTTCCCTTGATATAACGATTGGCAGGGAAATTCGGGACTTTGACGCTCCAGGACTCTGGGTTATATCAGTTCTAAAAGGTTCAATTCTCCCGAAGTTAAACTTCCCAAAGTGGTCAACGTCGGATGACCATGATCAACAACGAATATTTTCCCCAAGCCTCCTATGAGATTAGACGACCGACGTGATTTCACAACTTTGTTCTTCAAAATTTCATGCTTCGTTTGCCTACCATAATCACCAAAGCGGTGAATTTCTAGAGTCTTTCATCTCCCACTTGGCTTCGATCGATGGCTGGTGATCAAAAATCTTGATCTGACAGTTGTGACTTAATATTTCCCAACCTCTGGTTTCTCCTTTATCGGACGACCCTTTTTCACTTGCATTTTGATCTAACAATCCAGAAATCCTTGATCCCATGGCTGTGATCGCTCCCAAATTCAAATGGGGATGGTCACGATTCTACGATCCTTTACAAGGATATTTGTCTGCATGATGCTCTGGCTTCTACACGATCCTGCAACAACATCTCTCCCGAGCTTTACGATTTCAAGTTCATATTCAATCTTAACCATAATACCCTATCCAACAGTTTCGGACCATACTAGTCCGGTGTTTCAACTAGAATCTCTGATACCAATCTGTAACATACCAAGCCACCCATAGGTCGGGCACGCTACTTCGAAAACTTGCTTCTAAACTAATTTTGAATTCTGATACACTTTTAATTAATAAATATACATGAAATATTCACATGCATAGATCAAGATTCATGCTAAAACATAAAAGAAATGAACCATATGTCATGCACAACAATACCCAGCAAGCATGCATAATATGGATACAAATTTCATAGATAAATAAATACACAGCGGAAATAAACATACAGGTAAATGAAACCATGATAGAGAGAACTTATCTTTCATGAAACAAATCACCAATTGGTTGTAGACCAAGGACATTCCACCCAACCATAGACACTATTATTCCAAGTCTCAACATCAATGTCACCCCCGAGCCATGGCTATGAGTCCACAAGGATGGTTCCAGAGTGTCACTCAACTTCTCAAACCAGTCAGCACTCAAGATATCACATGATTCTCATCACACATATTAATCCAAAGTACACCATCTCTCTTCTACCCAGCCTGCACAACCCAAGATAATGGATCCCCTTCTTTTCCACACAATCCCTTAGGCTATCCACCTCCTTCCAGGGATCCAATGCATCTGGACAAGCATCTCCATGTTGAGACTCTCATGATTCACAGTTGTGGGAAATACTTAACACATGACAATGCATCTTAGACATGCATGCATTAATTCATGGCTGGAATACACCAACAGTCATTAATGCCAACCAAGTAATGGATACTCTCCACCATTCGTTTCTCTTTCCCAAGCCAAAACATGAAGGGAGAATGAAGAGCAAGTGAAATAGTGAATGGAGGAATGAACGAATGAATGAGTGAATTAGTGAACGAGTGCATGAGTGAAGAAGAACCAACCCCCAAAGAATGCCCATGATGGGTTAAATTATTTCTTGGAATTAAGGAACCACATGGTCTTCCCCCAAGAAGCTCTTGTAATTGATATTCTCCAATAAAAAAAAATGGGTAAATACAAATATAAAATAAAAACTTAGCCCCTCAAGCCCCCTCTCTTGTGGAATCATAGCCCCCTATAACTCTTGTCCTTGTCTGTCTAGTATCCAATTATGTATTTATTATTAAGAATGATCAAACATTACATTTCCTAGGCACATTGACCTCTTTCAATTGTTTGGGCACTTTGGCCTTTCATTAACAAAATACATTATTTAATACGAGACTCAAAATAGGGGTATTACACCTTGTTATAACTCTAAATTTCTCTACGCATGCATACCTGGCCTTTAGCCCTCTTACTTGCATTTTTTTCCAAGCCACTACTGAGTTTCTCTTCTAAAAAGCCAAATTTTTTAATATGTACGCGCCCTGCACCAATATTTCCCGCGTACATAGACTTGTTGCACCACTACAGCTCACGTACATACACGTACTGCACCATTACAACCCACTTATACTTGCAAAAGTTGCAAAAAATAAAATGTTGCAAGGAATTCGTTGAGATTACGGGCTATTGGGTAGTTTCCCAACTAATCCACCGTCTATAGCCCGTCACCGAACCAAATAACCATCCTTTTGTCATATAAAAGGAGGTGTTGGGGTCTCATTCCACATCTAACATAAGAACAGTGAAACGCTACCCATTTCACATCCCCTTTGTTGGCACTAGAAGTCACCTTTGGATTGCAGCAGAGGTAAGCCCAGTACCCATCAAAATTTTATGTCACAGTGAATAAATTTTAAAAGGGGGAAAGAATGTAGACTCGAGACAATATCATTTTAACTCAAAAAACTAGGCCAAAGATGTACAGGGAAGTGAGGACCACAACTAACTTCAGTCAAGAAAATTTGAGTTAAAGCGAGAGCAGAAGGAAGACTTAGGAAGAAGGGTGAAGGAGACTACTATGGGCATCAAGCCTTCTAGTAGCTCAAAGAAGAAAACTCAAGCTCAAGAGAATTATTGACCTCGAATTTAGACACTGAAATATGTCTACAAGGGACACAGTTACAGCTGCAGTATGATCAAACCTCCATCATCCTGCAACCACAACAACCCAACTGGATCCTCCATGCCCGAGCCATTCAATGTGAGAAGGAAACAGATGCGCAATGGAATGAATGAAATTGATCGTGACGCTGCCATGATCAAACCTACATCATAAGAGAATAACAATTCTCGGTTGGATCCTCCATACCCGAGTGTTTCAAACAATTTTTTACAAAGAGATGGAAAGAAACAAGAAACTAACTTCTATTAATCTAATAGTCTTAAATCAAAATACATAACCAGAGCTTCATCAAAAAAACTTTACAGTCAGGAGCCTAGCTCAACCATCCCCCCAAAAAAAATATGAGGAAGACTCCTATATACTCAAAGAAAAACTACAGAAGCGTGCTCAAGTCTCTGCATTGAAGGCATTACATCTCCATGCTTCCTGTCAGACTGTGCATGTAGTCTTCTGTCGGAAGTGAACTCTGTCAAACGCAATCGTGCTTTGGGAAGGTTCTGCAACTGAGCCAACTTGTTGATAGTCCTTTCTCGAGATTTCCACTTAAGGCAGAAACGATGTTCAACCACCACCAACCACCCTCAATAACTGCTTCATTGGGATTGAGAAGGCTTGAGTGAGCACTACATCCGTGGAACTTGGTGGCCTCTGAATTCTTCCATATGGATCTGAGTTGGATGCTTGCAGGGATGGCTAGGAAGTCGTGGATGTGGATGAGGATTTGGCGGGATGATTGGCGCGATGGCAGGATACTGGGTGTGCGATGGCCAGGTGGAGGAGACACGGAGGCTGGGAAGAAGTTGCGGGGGCGACAGATACGAGAGTTGAGGTGGAGCGAATTGGTACATGTGGCGAGAGATGAGAAGGGGATACGTGACAGGTGGGACGGTCAGTGGAGGACAGGTGATGGCGGGAGATTTGTGGAGCGGCCACCTGTCGACCCAGGATAGGGAATTATACGCACATGTGCATATCGGGGCTGCAAAAAGTTGTTTGACTCTTCACTGCTTTTGGGCCCGATATGCTTCTTCGACTGACACGTCGCTTCTCCGCAAAACCATGGTTTCAAACCTGACCCACCCTTATGATTTTAATGTCTGTGCATGTTGAGGCCCCGATATGATCAACGACCGCCGATCTAGAGGGGATGTGAGATCTGGGCAGGCCGACTACTTTTGGTGCCCGTGTCAAACTTCTATTTGCCCGCTAACTTTGGATTCCTCCCAATTGTGTTTAGAGGTAGTGCCCCACCCATCCAATTGGCACCCCTACTTTGGATAAGTGCCATAAAGTGGGGTTTTAACCCCATTCTTCTCATTTTGTCATCCAAGGGCCAAATCCAATGGGGAAAACACCCCATACAATAATATGTGACAATAGTAGTCTCCATGGGGGATAGAGTCCTCCCTGCGAGGCTCTAAGATCTCCTTTTGCAGTTCCAGTCGCCTTCTGTTAGGCTATGGAGTCAAGATCAAAACACCCTGCTGAGGAATATATGCCGAAAAATGAAATGAAAACAAATATACAAAGGCTCCAAGGAGCTTATTTATGTACAATCCTAAACTAATCATTTTTTACATGGTGTTAGGTGAAAGCAAATTTCCACCATAGCCAATCAAGTAACTTCTTGAATGAAAGTTCCTTTACTTTATCGGTGATCATTAGCAAATGATGCAACCGTGATAGAAGAATGGTTACACCCTTCATCTTCTCTTTAAAGGCTGAAGTTGAGATAAAATAAGGAAGCTCCAAGATATGAAGGAAATTCCACTCCATATAATCGTTGACATGCTCATAGAATAGGTGGCAAATTTTTTGAAACCTGTAGAAGAAAGCCTTCTCTGCTCCATAGTTTCTCATACATGGTTGAATATCACTGGTAGGCATAAGTGGATGAGAATTTGATGCAGGATGACTGATCTCAGGCGATGTTTGTTCACTTACAGGCTATCCAAAAGAGATAAATTGCCCCTTTCGTTGCTCCTCTGGTTCATCTTCTTGGCTCTCCCAAGGGTCAGAGTCATAATCATCATAGACAGGGCATGTGTGAAAGCTCCTTTCTTCAATCTGTTGCTCAGTGATTTCTGAAGGCCAAGGATGGATGATTTCCTCATGATAGTCTCCTTTAAGAAAAAGAGGATAAGGCTCTATCGTATGTTCTTGGAAATCCTACATATCCAACTCAGGATCTTATTCGTAGCTATCATATACAGGTTGGATGCTCCCCAGGTCAACAAATTGTGATGTAGGGATTTGTTGCTCTTCATCTGAATAATCATCAAATCTAGGTGAGCATAAAACTCCTCCATCTTGCAAAAATGGAACGATCTCTTGATCCTTCTTCTCAATCCCAAATGTAAACGCATCATGGGAAATTTCTTGAAGAAAAAGAGAACAATCCTCTTCCACAATGGCTTCTTCCTTTAAATAAGAGACAACATGCTCAACAAGGGTAGAAACTAATGCCTCTACGTCTATGAAATCTTCATTTTCATCCTCAGTAGAGCTGCCAAGAACATCTGCCTCAAGGACTGGAAAATCCTCTGCGCCTTCTTCAGATTCCAACCTTTCAAGCTTGGAAGAGAGAGTTTTTACCAGTTCCATTACTTCACCCAAAACATCTTCATCCTCTTTATGGTTCTCATAAGGCACATCCATATCTTGATCACTGTCTTCATATTCCTCACAACAACTATGACAAATAAACTCCGAGGAATAAAACCTTTGACATTGCCTACTGAAGGCTACATGAAACTCTCTCAGGGAGGAGATGCTAGTAGGGGGTAAAGAATGATACCATTCACGAGCATCCCTTGCTAATGAGAACATGAAATTTTTTAATAATACATCCTCATGATGTATCTCCCACTGATGCATGAGTTCATGAAACTCATGGAGGTGTTGATCAAGGTTGTCCTCTTTAAGCTCTTTAAATATGGGCAAAAAATAAACCCACTCAACGACAACAGGCACAACGTTAGGAAAACCAAGAACATCAAAAAAATTAAAAGGGGAAAACCTCTGAGCCAGGATTTTTTCCATTTCGAACCAATGCAGTCGCCAATCAATCCTTTAACCATGGAGTCGCCAGGTGAATGACATGAAGTAGGAGTGTGTCTGGCCTTTGTTCACCTTCAAATACCATATCTGATTGTTGTGTTCTCCCAAGGGCTACCAGGTGTAGCCAAAAGCAACCACATTGAAACAATGGGGTTGAGACAGTGGATTCGTCAGGTGCACAGTTGCAATATTTGATGTACTGAGTTCTGATGCACCTTCAGAATCAGTAAGCTTTGTCGTTCTGCCCAGGGAAAATCTTCAATTCGTCCCCGGCAGCGACGCTAGAAATGTTGGCACTAGAAGTCACCTCTAGATTACAACATAGGTAAGCCCAGTACCCATCAGAATTTTATGTCACAGTGAATAAATTTTAAAAGGGGGAATGGATGTAGACTCAAGATAATATCATTTTAACTCAGAAAACTAGGCCAGAGATGCACAGGGAAGTGAGGGCCACAACTAACTTCAGTTTGGAAAATTTGAGTTAAAGTGAGAGTAGAAGGAAGACTTAGGAAGAAGGGTGAAGGAGACTACTATGGGCATCAGGCCTTCCAGTAGCTCAGATAAGAAAACTCAAGATCAATAACATTCTTGACCTCGAATTTAGACACCAAAATATGTCTACAAGGGACACAGTTACAATTGCAGTATGATCAAACCTCCATCATCCTGCAACCGTAACAACCCGACTGGATCCTCCATGCCCAAGTCATTCAATGTGAGAAGGAAACAGACGAACAAGGGAATGAATGAAACTGATAGCGACGTCGCCATGATCAAACCTACATCATAACAACATAATAATTCTCGGCTGGATCCTCCATACCCGAGTATTTCAAACAATTTTTTACAAAGAGATGGAAAGAAACAGGAAACTGACTTCTATTAATCTGACAGTCTCAAATCAAAATACATAACCAGATCTTCATCAAAAAAAATTTACAGTCGGGAGCCTAGCTCGACCATCCCCCCAAACAAAATATGAGGAAGACTCCTATATACTTAGAGAAAAACTACAGAAGCGTGTTTGAGTCTCTACATTGAAGGCATTACGTCTTCATGCCTCCCATCAGAGTGTGCATGCAGTCTTTTGTTAGAAGTGAACTCTCTCAGACACAGTCGTGCTTCAGGAAGGATCTGCAACTGAGCCGACTTCCTGGCAATCCTTTATCGATCTTTCCACTTAAGGAAGAAACGATGTTCAACCACCACCAACCACCCTCAATAACTGCTTCATCATGATTGAGAAGGCCTGAGTGAGCACTGCACCCGTGGAACTTGGTGGCCTCTACATTCTTCCATCTGGATCTGGTTTGGATGCTTGCAAGGATGGCTAGGCAGTCATGGACATGGACAAGGATCTTGCAGGATGATTGGTGCGATGGCAGGATACTGAGTGTGCGATGGCTAGGTGGAGGAGGCACGGAGGTTGGGAAGAAGTTGCGGGGGCGACACATGTGAGAGCTGAGGTGGAGCAAAGTGGTATAGGTGGCGGGATATGAGAAGGGGAGACGTGATAGGTGGGATGGTGAGTGGAGGATAGGTACTGGCGGGACAGTTGTGGAGCGACCACTTGTTGACCCGGGATAGGGTGTTATACGCACATGTGCATATCGAGGCTGTGAAAACTGGTTTGACTCTTCACTGCTTTTGGGCCCAATATGCTTCTCTGAATGACACGTCGCTTCTTCGCAAAACCGTGGTTTCAAACCCGGCTCGCCCTTCGGATTTTAACGTCCGCGGATGTTGAGGCCCCGATATGATCAACGACCGTTGATTTGGAGGGGAGGTGAGATCTGGGCGCACTGACTACTTTTGGTGCCCGTGCCAAACTTCTATCCGCCCGCTAACTTTGGATTCCTCCCAATTGTGTTTAGAGGTAGCACCCCACCCATCCAATCAGCGCCCTGACTTTGGATAAGCGCCATAAAGTGGGTTTTTAACCCCATTCTTCACATTTTTCCACCCAAGGGCCAAATCCAATGGGGAAAACACTTCATACAATAATATGTGACAACACCCTCCTTTCCCAAGTTAATTGCATCCATTTTGTGAGAATTGCCTCAACATTCCCCAATTATCCCTTCTTCCTCCATCAGAACCCATTCACTTCCAAAGAAGAGATCAGAAGGTTGAGAGAAGAAGCCATCAGGCCTCAAACTTGGAGCTTGGTGAAGAGGAGCTCAGACCAGGTTCGTGGAGCAGTAGCCAGATTTGGTTGTAAAGGTATAATCATTGAGTTATTAATAAAAGAAGTACTTTTCCTGTCCAAATCATGATGTATTGAATGTTTTTAATGGTTTATGTTTTGACATCCTAACATCTAACCCTAACGTGTATATGAATAGCATGCTTGTAGATTTTTGTTTGTCTATCTTTGAATGCAGGCTAGCCTTGGGAGGGGGCGTGTATTCATACAGGGGGTTTTCTCGCTAGCACACCCCCATCCATATTTTCTAGCCCAATTGATACAATGCATCCCTAGAAGAGTTTTGATGGAACAATGGAATCTAGTTTGAGATTAAGAGGAATATTGAGCTTACTTACTAATGTCAGAAGATATGTTGGAGAAAACATTAAGAAAATAATGTATCTTATTCTCGAGGCATGGTAATTAGAAAATAATTTTGTTTCTTTGGTATCAAGAACGAAAAATTTGAGACAATACCTTCAGGCTGATTTGGAAAATAAAAATGAGCTCTATAAAGGGGTTCTTTTATTATGAAATTTTCAAGTATGAGTGAGTTCAGAAAAGAAAAAACAAAAAAGAAAAAAATGCCTTCTGCAATCCACATAAAGCAACTTAAAGCATGCTAGATAAAAGGAATAAAGTGTCTAAAAGAAATATTGGTCGATTGTGACATTATAAGTGTCAAAAGGGGAGAGTTGTATTTAAAATTAATTGAGTTGGATTTAGCTAGAACAACTAGAAAAGTTGAAGACCCAAAATTAATATTAAATTATATTCTTATGTCAAATGAACAATTTGAATGTTGGAATTACTGAAGACTGCATCAGTTGAGAGATTTAATAGCCTGATCGAGTACACAGAATTAGAAGTGGAAAGTTGGTTAGTTAGTTATGTAAACAAAAATGAATATATTGAAGGTACACTAAACCAACTTTCAATAGACTTTAGAGATCCGGAAAGTGAATTATTTGACATAAAATTAAGGAAAGAAATAAATTTTGCACCAATGAGAGATTATATTGAAAATTGGTTAAAAATTCCTTAACCAAAATAATGGAACCACATCAAGAAGATTTAGTTGCAACCAGTCATGAAATTCTAGCCAAGCAGATTACAAAAGGAACCTGGGCGATTAAACAGAGAGAGAGAGAGAGAGAGAGAGAGAGAGAGAGAGAGAGACAGAGAGAATCCATCACAACAAGTAAACTGGTCATCTTTCATAGTCTCCTATTCTTTGTACTTCTCATTCAGAAATCATCCAGTTGTGTATTTTCATTTTTTTGAGAACCCATAACCGATCTCTCATCGTCTCCTTTTTCTTCTTTCAGGTCCATCCATGTTGCCACTTTCTTTTATGGTGTTGGGAGCCCCATCCTAGTCTATTTGGACAAATGCAATCCTTTATTTTTGTAAAGCAGTTAATTTTTTTGAACTCCCATGAGAACTACTTTGGGGTGTAAATTTAATTATTTTTCAAACTCTGAGTTCATGAGCACAAGATTTTTGAAGTTCACCTATCATATTTGTTTTTGTTATGAATGCAAAACTCTTTTAAATTTCTCTACATTTGTGGACCTTTATCTTTTTGTCTCATGAATGTGACCAAATTTTATTATGCTATGATGGATGTGAGGGAATGTCTTGTTTTATTATTGTTTCTTTATTGTTGTATAATACTTTGTATATATTTTATTTTAATATTTGAAATATTCTTAGTCCTTCTCTGAGATTATTTATGTGAATATTCTTTCATACTTGAATAATATTTATGTGAATATTCTTTCATACTTGAATAATATCTTTGTATTTTGTTTCAAGTAATAAATATTGGGTCTTACTATTTAGTAGTCCCATATTCTTCATAGAATATCAAGTAATATCTTTCAGATTATAATAAGGGAGTACCACCTCTATAAAAACATAGGGGGATATTTTATCCTCGTGAGGTTGTTGTTGGGATTGTAACCAATATGAACATCAACATTTTTGGCGACCATATTGAGGAAAACAAAAGGTTTCTTTCGCAAACCAGAATCTTAAAGACTCAACCAAAACCTAACCAACCTCAATTACACGTCAGACTCATAAATCAAAGAAGTGTTCTGCATCAATTGTATGATTTAGTCTTAACAACAACAACAAGAAGTCGATAAGAGCTCAAAATATCGTGGGAAACCCTTTCTTGGGAGGAAGATATAGAGATAACATTGAGACAAAGAAGAAGGGCATGAATCCAAGAAAAATTGGAATCTTACAAGGGTCCATTAACAAGAAGTAAAGAAAAAAACTACAACTTCATGAAATTGGTGAAAGTTCTAGATCAAAGATAACAATAACCCTAATTATGGGGGGATATTAAGAAATAAATGACATTCTTGAGAATCAATAAGAAAGACAAAGAGTCCCAAGAAGAAGGGATAGGTCCATCCCTCTCAATTTTCCAGGAGAACAACATACATTACCGACCCTCCCTCGAGGATTTTTTCCATTTTTTTCAAGAGAGGAGATTATGGATATAAAGAGTCACATGGATCAATTTTTAGTTGTTTGTGATATCCATATAATTGATCATTATGATGTGATGGTGAGAGTCTTTATACAAACCTTGATAGGACCAGCCTATGAATGGTACCTTTCTCTCTCGGCCCAGTCTATCAGATCATTCGATGACCTAGAGAATATGTTCATGACTATGTATGCACCTCCCATTGCATATCACACGTTTCTCACTCAATTTACTCAAATTCATCTTAAAAGGGGAGAAAGAATAAGAGATTTCAATCTGATATTTTGTAAGAACCTGAATAAAATTCCACAAGAGCAACGATCAAATGATCCTTTTATTTTGGGGTGTTATAATAATGCAATTTCTACAAATGTAAATTATGCCATTAGATCTGCAATAATAAATGACTTAGATGGAGCTATTTAGAAAGCGACCAAGATAGAAGGATTTATGTTAGAAACCAATGTTGATCTTGAGATCGTTCTTGGGAAAGTGCAAGGACAGATGAACACTCTTGCTATATCACATCAAGGACCATCTACCTCGATATATATTGAGAATCGAGGAACTGGTGGAGGTATTCTCTAGGTAGTTTCCCCTAATGTAAGAAATGATCCAAGAGTTGTTTAAGAAACAAGACAAAGAATAGAAATTGCTTAGATGAGCAAAGTCATCATAAAGATGTTGAATGAAATCACTAGATTGAAAAGGACTGGAAATTTTCTTCCACCCAATCATAATGTAAGAGTTCCATTGCAAGACCAAAGGGTAAGAAATGATAGAAATGAATAAAATAGACCTAGTGCACCAAGAGTACCAAACCCTAATGCCATGGTATTAGAAGAGATTATTGAAGAGGAAAGTTTTGAGAATGATGATCAAGAAGAAGACATCACTGAAGATGAAATCTTAGAGTCAGTACAAACGAATGAAGGAAAATCATCCTTTTACATT
Organism: Picea sitchensis; assembly: GCA_010110895.2. Classification (NCBI taxonomy): domain Eukaryota; kingdom Viridiplantae; phylum Streptophyta; class Pinopsida; order Pinales; family Pinaceae; genus Picea; species Picea sitchensis. Next base: position 81,130 of record SNQJ01S0042389.1, read on the forward strand.
TTTTATGAACAAGAAGATCCTGATATGTCACTAGAGAATATTGTTCAAACAAGAGATCAAGTGAAAAAATTCAAGACAAAAGAAGCACCTAAAAAGACAAAAGAAAATATTGTAGAACCAACAAAGAAAAAAACAATTGCTAATCAGGAAAAGACTCTACAATAGATGAGTTATAATGTGATAGACAATTTAGCCAAACTTGGAATTAATTTTCCTTTCACAGAGGTGGTAAAGATACCACAACAGAGAGAAAATATGTTGAAAATACTTGATTATTCAAGTCCAAGAATAGAGGTTGTTGTCATAAATTCAAGGAAACAACAAAGTGTTTCATCAATCAGACCAAGGGGTAAAGTCCCACCATTCTACATAACCTTATAAAATCATGATGTTGTATTGCACAATTTTCTGGTTGATAGTGGAGCTGCCAAAAATATCATGCCTATGTCAGTCATGGAATCATTGGGAATGGGATGTACTAAGTATTATGAGATTGGATAAAGTGTATATGCAATTGATTCAAGAAAGGTTCCAACATATGGTGAGATAAAATACTTTTGTGCATGGATAATTACGACCCCTCACATCACAAAAAAATTTCACTATTATAGTAGTAGACTTGCCTCCAACATATAGAATTGTACTTGGAAGAGACTGGTGTTCATTGATTGGAGGATATATTATGAATGATGTAAGTTTTATGATATTTCCTAATAAAGATGGAACAATGGTCCAAGTTCCTCGAGAAGCTAGAAATCCAAAATCATTCAAGAATAAAGAGAACAAAGTAATGGAGAATTATATCAATGTAGGAATTGGAAATTATATTATTCTTATTCCAGAACAAGTTGATCCTCTAAAGCAAGAGGAAGAAAATTATTTTCAAGGATTCTGGAAGATATCGTTCGATGGTTGTTGTTCCAAATCTGGAAGTGGAGTGGGGATAGTTTTTAAAATCCCTTAGTCTAGTACATATCCCCATGCAATCAAGTGGAATTTTCCATGTACTAATAATGAAGCAGAGTATGAAGAGCTAATACAAGGAATGATTTTGTCCCTCCAAATGAAGGTAGAGAATCTAGTAGTAATTGGCGATTTAGAATTAGTCATAAATAACATCATAAAAAGGTATAGAATCAAGAAAGAAAAGCTGAAGTATTATGCAAAAAGAGCATGTGAACTCATGGAATCTTTTAATTCATTCAACATCTCTTTCATTCCTCGAGATAAAAATCAGAAGGTGGATTCATTCACAGTTGTTGCATCTCTTTTCAATCCAAATGATTCCCAAAGTCAAAATATGTTCTTTGTTAAAATGATGTCCAAGCCTTCAATACCTAACAATCAAGACCATATGAAATTCTTTGAAAATCATGAACAAGTTGTTGATTTCCTTGCCAATTCAAATGATTCTTCTGAAAGTCTTGATGATCAAAATCATGTATATATTAGAAAAGATTGTATAAGTCTTGAATCTCTTTTTACAAGAGATGATAAAATAAAAAATACATGATCCAAAGGAAGAAAAATCTATCAAAAAAGTGCAAGAGACACAAAAGATAAATGTTGGTACTGATGATATTCCTAAATATATAAATCTTGGTAGCGGTTGTACCAAGGAATAAGTTGATCAATATACTGCTTTGTTCAAATAATTTTATGAATTTTTTTCATGGACTTACGATGATCTGAAGGTATGAAAAGTCCATTTTTCAACATATTATACCACTTAAAGGAGTGAAGTTTGTCAAGCAAAATATGAGAATGATT
>SNQJ01S0042389.1:82909-96739 GCA_010110895.2 Picea sitchensis
GTATGGCTCATTGGCTGTCTCCCTCGTCTTCCCAACTGAGAAAACATATCTCAATCATTCCATCCCCTTCCCTTCTGTATCAAACATCAACCTCAATTACATCTCTACAAACCCATAATCATCATCCTGAAAGACCATCAAATCCTCTTCAACAAACCCATCTACATAGCTTGGGAACTAAGTTTGGACTTACCAAAAAATACCTATTAGATCATCCCAGTTTCCAGAAATTTGATTTTCATCCACTGAGATCCACCGAGCTCGTTACTGGAAGCAAACCATGGATTCAATATCAGACCACTTCACATTTTTCTGTATCAAGAGAAAATCTGTTGGAGGCAGAGAAAGAGGCGAGGATTGTGTCATGGATTGATGTATACTTGCCCAAGCTGTTGAGGCCATATGCCCACTTGGCGCGCGTGGATAAATCCATTGGGACCTGGTTGCTGGCATGGCCTTTTATGTGGTAAGTCTATTGCACCCTGTTGCTTTTGTACACACTTTCAGCTTTGTCTTCTGTCATTCTTTCAGTTTTCTAGACACAGACAATTTTGTGAGGTTAACTGTGTAAGCAACGGAGACTTCCTAACTAAGTCCCCTGTTTATATATATGTGATCGGGTGTAGGTATATCCAGATATGGAGATATATGTTAGCATGTAGTTATATGCATAAATATGATTTTGACCTGGCCACTGTGCTTTGGTTTGGTATTTGGTAGATGTGCACCGGTCTTTCTCAATGTGGAAGAATATATCACTGGTATTCATCATTTGTAGTACCATTTAGAGTGGGCTAATTTGGGAGCAATCTTTCTTCTCCAGTTCCAGTTATTTTTTTGGGAGGATTTTTTATTCAGGTTTTAAATTTTTAAATTTTTTGCTAATCCAGAATTTTGATCCATTTTTTGAGCATCTATGTTGGTTTAAAATGGGGCAAAATCCCTAGGGTAAGGCTTTGAAATGCATGGAACTTTGATCCATGTGAAACTCATACTACCCCTGAAAATCTGGCCAGATTCAAACCCATTTTTTTTGCCTGAAAAGTAGGTCTGTTTGTTCCAAAGTTAACCTACTCCATCATTTTTGTTAAGGTCAGCAATATTCAGCCTGCTAAACAGCATTGAATGCTGTACCATTTGAATTATAGATCGTTGAATCTGAAAGCAATTCTAATCAAATGACCTATAATCCACCTACCACAGCATTCAATACTAAATAGCAAATTGGATTAATATTAACGACCTTTTGCCAACACAAATACACTAAAATGGATAAATATTTACCACCTTTTACCAACACAGTTACACTAACAAGTTTCATCACAAGTACAAACACAATTATCATTGAAAAAATTTAAACCTGGATGAAGGTGTTACACACACTCAATTTTCATTAATCGGCCTGATAAGCCAATGTTGAAAATTATCGATAGAGTATATTCATTTACAATTTAGGTTAAAGCCATCCCATGAGATACGTCAATCTAAGTATGTTATTGATCAGAGTTGTTTTAAGCTTATTTAGACCTTAGTTTATTAACTACATTCAAAAGACATAGGCTCAAGGTTCTAAGATTTTTTATTTTTCAAACAATTATTATTGAAATTCCACAAAGTAATAATTTGTAGATGGATTTTTTAAATATTTATGTTTTGATAGTTTTTATTAGAATTGGATGATATAAATTTACTTGAAATCACAATTTTATGTTGTTTAAATTATATTTTTGAATATATAAATATATTCAGCAAACTTAAAAAAAACTCTCAAACATTAGTATTATACATATTTGTAAATTCAACTTCATGCTTATTTGAAATAAAATTAAAAGGATAATGAACCAAAACTTATAACATTTAGGTTAAGGATAATTTATCTTTTTCTCCATTTTATGTTTGTATCTTCGGGAAAGCATTGGCTGTATTTGTATTAATGAACGGGTATCAGATTGTTAGAATCAAGACGGGCTTGTATGGCTTGTCTAGAAACAATTTACTGTTTAAATGAAATTATACTTTAATATAATTTTGAGATATTTTTTTATTTGAAAAAGATTAAGATTTTTAATATATTTCCTTAATAAATATTTAAATCTGTAGTTTCAACAATTTATTGCAGATTTATAACAAAATTAAACAAATAATATCCCCCAAAATCCAAAGTACAACGTTTAGGCTAGAGCTTTTAATACATTTCCTTAATAAATCCTTTATTTTTTAGGGCCTGCGATTCCGAAACCGCTAATTGTTTGAGCCGCCAGATTGCACATTGTTGTACTTCCGCAACTTTTATCATTCCTTATAAAGAATGTCAAAACTAAAAAAAATGTACATGGTCAAAACCCTCAATTCAACTATTTATTTAAATTCCAACGTGATCAATCTCTGACGCAGTTGTTGCCCCTGCCCCGGCCCGCTACACTCAGAGTCGCTGCAAATCGAAAATCGTGTGAGCTGAATTTGTTGAGGGCGAATGGGCGACTCTGAATCAGTTACACACATTATTTTTTTGGATTTTTGTATTTGCATGATCATTATTGAAATTGAAGAATTGAGATATTAAATTATCAATCTCAATATATTAGTCAACATTTTAGATTAAATGTTATTTTTTTTAATATATAAATATTTTTTTGAATTACAATTTGTTTTCCAATGGGTAAGATATTATTTATTATAAAAAACTATCAAAATAATACATAAAGCAAATTAAAAAGTTAAAGGATGGATTAGTTAAACAACAATAAAAATATAAAGATCTTGATAACTTGTTAAGAAATAAATTACTAAGAAAAAATTATAAAATTTATAGCTTAAAAAATTTTACTCAAAAAAATTTGTTCAAAAAATATGAAATATTGCAATTAGAAACTGTACAAATCAAGATGTCAAAAAATATGAAATATTGCAATTAGAAACTAGGACAAAGGAATCAAGATCTAAACAAAAAACTCAACAAATCAAACAACAATAAAAATATAAAGATCTTGAGAATGTGCTAAGAAACATATTACTAAGAAAAGATGATGAAATTCCTAGCTTAAAAAAATTTAGTCAAAAAATACTTGCACAAATCAAGATGAAGATATTACTAAGAAAAGATGATGAAATTCCTAGCTTAAAAAATTTTAGTCAAAAAATACTTGCACAAATCAAGATGTCACATGAAGCATGCAATTAGAAACTAGGACAAAGGAATCAAGATCTCAACAAGAATTTATCATAAAAATATGAATAAAATTATCACCTAAGGAACCTTAGACAGAGGTTGCTTGAACAAATTAAAAGGTTAAAAGATGAGAAGCAGTGCAATTAGAAACTAGGACAAAGGAATCAAGATCTCAACAAGAAGTTCAATATGAATAAAATTATCACCTAAGGAACCTTAGTCAGAGGTTGTTTGAACAAATTAAAAGGTTAAAAGATGAGAAGCTAGAGAATCAAGACCTTAAAGATAAAGTCGTCAAATTAGAAAATGATGAAGAACTCTCACGCACAAGGGATCGTAACCAAAGCTTACTTACATAAGAAACTAAAAAATCATAAGAAATCGATATAGATCAAGTTAGAGCAACTTACCAACAAAGAAGCATCGATTAGTAAAGAACAAATCATCGATCTAATTGAAATAGAAGAATTATTAGATGTGAAAATCCAAACCATGGAGAAAGGAACCAATACATAGTCAATTGACATCACAGATCCTAAAGATGCAAATCTAGTTGAAATAGAGATATCTTCAGATGTTGAAGTACAAGCAATGGAAAATCCCAATGTGCTTAATAATAAAATTTCAATGATCAACAAAGTGACACCGATGTATGAAGAACACATAATAGCAAAAGTGAATCAAGAAAACACTACAAGTATTTTAAGGAAAAACCGTGCTACAAGGACACTTTATCTATATTCTAATCACAAGAGTCGATACTTTAATTGATTGGTGTATCAACCTTGCTCAGAACAAGCACAATATTCAAACTATATTTCAAAGAATATTAATTCCGATACAATTTGATCTCAAAACAAAAGTTGTTTCCACACAAATCCAAAGAAGATTAAATTAGGGTGGTCACACCCTTTCACATTTCGACAATTCTACTCAATTTTTAGAAGAGCATATTATCTTGTGTCTTTAATCTCAAAAATGAAAAGTTATGATAAGTATTGCAAACTAGAAGGAAGAGGCATTTTTTTTTTCACAAAATGCTTTGAGGACAAAACATCTTTAAAAGGATAAAAAATGTAATAAACATAAATAAATAAATATTAAATAATAATAATAAATGAAGAGACACATCCTAACTAAGGACATGGTCTAACCAAGGGATATGACCCATCAACCTCCTCACCAGTCAATGTGTGTATACTATCACATAGATCGTTGTAATCATCTATCTCATATTTAATTGTTTATATATTTTTTTGTCATTTATGGATTTTGATCAATTGTCCTTATGTTGAATATTTATTAATAAATGAACTTTGTTTATTTCAATATTGGCACAACGGTATACATATATAAAGTATGGATATATGTGGTTTTTATATTATGGCATTTACACTTATAATTTATTGTTTGTACATTGTTTGATTCACATATGTATTACTAGAAACTTGATTAAAAAATTTGTCTCATTCTTGTTCTGGATTAATCAGCGTAGATCCATCTTAAACTATAGAACACCTAGCTACTCTCGATGCAATAATCAATTTTATATGCATAATATACACTAATATACACTAGGAAGAGGGATTCATTTTTCTTATCTCTCAAAATTGTCTAATCTCATTTCTTATTTTATTCTTGTTTGTCATTTCACTCACTATTTCCTGATTTGTTACATACATTCATGTTTCTTTTCCTTTGAAACCATACCAAAATATTGTTTTGTTTCTCCTTTCTAGTAACATAGTATGGAGATACTTGGCCTGTCACACATTGGGATCCAATTTCTCAATGCATTGGACAACTCTAGCATGTTTCTTTTCCTTTGAAACAATACCAAAATATTGTTTTGTTTCTCGTTTCTTGTTTCCAGTAACATAGTATGGAGATACTTGGCCTCTCACTTACATTGGCATCCAATTTCTCAGTGCATTGGAAAACTCTAGAAAAAGATGATTTTTTATGATATGTTGGAAGTTGGCACTCTCTAATTGTGATGATATGTTGGAAGATGGCACTCGCTAATTGTTGAAACAATGGAATATATCATAATCACAAAACACTGTGTAGACTCGTGAGTCATCGCTGTAGATGGGTAGGTTTGATCCAGACCCCGCAGGTCTAACTCGGAGTTGGGTTGCCCTGCCCAAAACTGCCTAAAACCCAGTTTTTGTAGGGCCAATCGAGTCTTAGCAGGACCTGTTGAGTCTTAGAAAGGATGCTGAGTCTTAGAAGGGACTACCGAGTCAACATAAAATCACTGAGCCTTATGAGTTAAGGGATTACCGAATCAACGTGAAATCGCTGAGCCATATAATTTCAGATTTGACACTTTGGACTCTTTACATTGGACAATTTAGTATTTGGTAACCTTTGTTCAATTTGGTTTATGAATCATTTCATAGCATCGCGTATGGTGGTTTTGAATCATAATGGATAAATGATGATATGACAATTGATTGCAATCTTATGATATATTTGATTATTATCAAATCATTGTCTGGTTTACTCACTTGTTGTTTTTCAGGGTTTTAAGTTGGGTTTCATTTTTAGTCAAAATGAGTGATCAGTAGTTTAAATATTAGACGTTTTGAATTTTTTTCAGCTATATTTTTTAATAAGTTTTGGTTAGAAATCAGTTAGAAATTTAAAAGAATTGATGGAATTGCATATACTAGATGTTGAGATTGCACAATTCAGATGAATTAGAGATTTTTCAGGGTGCTGGATTCATCTATGTATTCAAAACTGCAATTTAAACAATGGAAAATTGTGATTTAGCAAACAATTGGAATCCTAATAATAATTGCCAAAAAAAAATCTAATAATTATAATACTCTGAGTAAAATCTATGCATTTAAAACTGCAATTTAAACAATGGAAAATTGTGATTTAGCGAACAATTGAAATCCTAATAATAATTGCCCAAAAAAATCTAATAATTATGATACTCTGAGTCAAATCTCGTGACTTGGGATATATTGTAGCATTTGCAGGTTCTACATGGCATGGCATTATTCAGAGGGCTTGACCTTCTGATTGCATATCTGTAAATGCCAACTTCTTATCCTTCGTTTCATACAGATATGGTTGGACATTGGCCCTGGGATTTTCATTTCTTGTGCATGGGATGTCTCTGTGGGAATCAACATTGCGCTGACATGTTAGCAAATGCCACCTTCTAATATTTAGCCCTATGGGATACACTGTGTCGGCTTGATTTTGGTTTTGTGCGTGCAGCAACTCCATCCAAGGTTGTGACTGCTTCTTTATCACACCCTTTACACCCAGTAAACTATCTTGTATGTTAATCTGTGAGAAGTCTGATTCTTGTTGGTAGGGAAGGGAAGGGGTTCATGCCCTTGGTGTCTTCTCCTCTATTTCATTGAACTAGTTGCTTCCATTAATATGGCCTTCAAAGTTGATGTTCATGCCTATGTTGTTTTCTTGTTTATGATAGTCCTTATGCATTGAAGGGCTTACTCATACTTGTACTCCTATGAATCTTCAAGTATATCTAATATTGCAGTCCATGCTACTGTCATCAAAAACAAATTTGAACTCTGTCTATTTATTTATCTATCTATTTACACATATATATTAAAAAATATATATTAATAAAATCTGAATATCACTGTTATGGCAGGGAACAAATTGCCACAATAAACTACATTTTAACATGTTTGAATACAATATTACCAGAGAAATGAGTAAACACTATTTTTTTAACAAGAACAAAATTTTATTAATCTTCGTTGGATTATAAGCTACCCAGCTATACCTGTAGGCAGCAAAGACTGGTAGGCTCCTACAAAAGTCAAGTAGATCTTTATCCCTGTTCCTTATTACGTTTCTTCTCAGACTTTGATTTTGGGTAAGAACTTGAAATTGATATCTCGATATGAGGAGTTCCTTGCTTTGCCAACTTAGCTAGAGTTGGGTCTTCTTCTCTAGGTTCTGTTTTCCCAACTCCAGAATTTTACAATTGGGTATCTTTATGGCGTTCTTTATTGGCTGGTGGTCTTGGGTCAGTTGGCATTTGATTTTCTAACTGACTCAAAGACCACCTGTGCTTATTTTTCTTTATTATTTTCCAGAACCATCCAAAGTTTCTTTTGAAATAGATGGCTGATGGCCTTATACCTGAACAATTATTTTTTTTTAGACATGCCTCCTAGGCCAGATTCTCATAGCCCAATTGCTGGGTCCGTTTGAAATCTTCACAGTGAAGGATAATATTGTTTGGTAGACTTTTATTCAAGTTCAACTTTACACATATTCTGGCACAAGGAAAGAAGACTTNTTTTAGACATGCCTCCTAGGCCAGATTCTCATAGCCCAATTGCTGGGTCCGTTTGAAATCTTCACAGTGAAGGATAATATTGTTTGGTAGACTTTTATTCAAGTTCAACTTTACACATATTCTGGCACAAGGAAAGAAGACTTAACATATAATATTGTTTGGTAGACTTTTATTCAAGTTCAACTTTACACATATTCTGGCACAAGGAAAGAAGACTTAATATATCTACCCAGCTGAGTTTCCAATTTGTTTTAAGGTCTTCTGTTCGTACAAGTAGGGGGATATTCAACCATCTTACTTAAACAAGGGTTGAGGAAATAATCATTAAGTGTTGAGGAAATAATTATTAAAGCAGGGTTGAATTTGAAAAATCATGGTTTGATAAAAACCAACTTTACCTCAAAACCACATACCACATTCCATTCTCCATGATCATAAATGGTGGCCATAGCCCATTGACTATAAATCAAAGCATTTTTATGTAGTTGTTGTACCCATTAATCTCCTTCAAAGAAATTTGTGATAAAAAGGTGTAATGAACTTTTTCCACAGTTAGACTCCCTAGGTGTGGAGTTTTGCTTTTGTGATAAAAAGGTGTAATGAACTTTTTCCACAGTTAGACTCCTTGGGTGTGGAGCTTTGCTTTCCAAAGGGGAACTTTGGGTTGTTAGACTCCTTGGGTGTGGAGCTTTGCTTTCCAAAGGGGGACTTTGGGTTGTTGATGTACTCATTGATCAGAAAATATGTGAATAATTAAAAGAAAATTCAATATGTTTGATGCAAGTCATTATTTATTTCTCAATTTGGATTCTTAAAATTTTTCAATTGGTATAGGTCAGATCCTTTAGACTACAAGATCAAGTCAACAACATGGCACGAAGCCATTATAACAATAAAATACTTACAAGAATACAATCTATGAGGATAACACTACATCCCACAGCTAGACCCAAATGATAATAAAAAGTGCATATATATATTCTGCTAAATTAAAAATATAAACTTAAAATAATACAAGATGGTCACAATGCCCCATAAATATGAAAAGAAGGTACCTTGTTATCGTATATAAGATGTCCGATCATGTACATCACACATTAAGTATCAGTTGTTGCCAAGGGTCAAGAGTCAAAATTGATGAGACCAAACTAGCAATGCCCTCTACCCCTTTTACGAGGCCTAGTAGTGGGTCTTGCGCTAGGAGTGGAGGATCTTGACATCAAACATCTAGTGGAAATAGATCCAACGACTATTTGTTCCCACACCTAACTTTACTAGTCCTGCAATCGTTAGTTGTGCTTTGGTGCCTCTTTCTTTTGGTCCTCATGCCCATTTAACCAATCAGGTGAATCATCAAAAATAAGTCTCTCAATGTCCCCCATGTTAGATTTTTACTTAGTTTCTCAATAGCTAATTCTCCTTCCTCTTGGTGTAGTAATTCCAACATGTTCCTCACTTCATGATTTGTGCAAGGGTTTTGATGGCACAACGCTAGGTTGCGTTGGGGTGAGAGTTTTTGTTATGTAGGGGTGAGTTATGAGGGTAGATGCATGCCGTAAGCATGCATGAACAAGTTTTCAATTTGATATTTAGTTCATCTTTCAGTTTTAGGTTGCATGCATGGTCTATTCTTCGATAGAGTATAGATATTGAAGCAACCAGGGGTGCATTGCATGAGAGGTTATATTTACGAAGGAGGGGCATAAATCCCAAGGATGCATGTATCTATTTAAATCTAGTTTAGAGTTCCAGTTACTACATGCTTTGATTTACTCATCTCCAATTGGGGCGCTCCACTCCTGACACTCCTATCCATGCAAGATGGTGCACTAGGTGATTTGATTAGGGTTAGGATTTGACATAGTGAAATCAAGTGCTTCTTGCACGTGTCTAGATATGTTGTACTTTCCCACCTTTTCCAATTCTATAAAAGGATATGCACAACACATTATTCTGTTGGTTAGCAACTTTTAGTTTTGAGCTATTGCAATGTCCTTTCTTTTTCTAATTCGGATTTTCAACAGAAGATAGATGTGATTAAGAGTTCAAATACGTGTCTTCACTATTTGTATTTCCAGTAGTATGTGTTTGTATATTAATGTATTTAGAAGTTGTTGTTTTGATTGAAGTTTTTCATTTTTCTAGCTACCTAGTATTTAAGTTATTTTTTGCATGTAGAATCTACTTACCATGTTCTGAAAATTAACATGGTATTAGAAAAAGTTCTCTTAAATATTCTTGGAACCTGTGTATGGAGAGGTTAGTTCACTATGAGAGGGAGTTGATGGAATATTTCAATGAGTGCGATACCCAAGTGTCATTAGTGATTGACAAGATCCAAACGTGTGGTAGGTTGTAGGGTGTGATGCCCTAAGTTCTGCAGTGATTAAAGTGTTGTTGTGTGTCTATCAAAGGTGATCTGCACCTAAGATAGTGATCTGGATTATGAGAAGAAAGAAATGAATAACATACTTAATACAATAACACAGAGATACGGAGAACAACAATAGATATCTAGTGAACAATAACTTCTATTGAATAAATGAAATAGGTTGGAACTGTAAACTGCAGAATTGAAAACAACTTGCTCGAATGGTGGTAGTTATCTCTAAGAAGATATGCAGTTGCTACGCACATCCGTCTGAGAAGAATGATTACAATGAGGCTCCAAAGGCCCTTTTAACATTAATCATGAATTCCAAAACCCTAGACATCCAAAAACCTAACCCTAGGAGATGAAACGCCAAAAGTTATGTGGAACTCATGGGTAAGTTGGTACCTCAACTTCCCAGGGTCGTAAATTTTGCATACGACCTCCGTTTTAGGCGTGTGATAGCCCGTTGGAAAGGTCTTCTCAAGAACTACACATTATGTCATCAAAATCTGACTCCATCTACAACTTGACTGTGGAAAGACAAAAAAAAAAAAAACATTGTTTGGGGCCCCAAAACGACCCTAGAAGTACAGAAATATGTGTTGACATGAAAAATTCCAAAATACGCCAGTTGGATTAGGTGGGTGGCCACCAGTATCCACCTAGAATATGTTTAGGGCTTCAAACAACCCCGAAAGTGTAGATTCCACAATTACAAAGAAGTATAGAAGAACGTGTTGAACTAAAAACTGTTAAGAGGAGCCAATTGGAATAGGTGGGTGGCCACCAATATCCACTTGGATCATTCCTCCCCCCTTAGGAAGCAATGGTATCCATTGCATTGAGTTCCCCCATCAAGTGAGGAAAATTTTGTTGAATTTGGCCCTTGGTAAGCCACTTTCCTTGGTGTCGGAGTTGCCCTGCCTTGACAACCCGATAAAGTTGGATCCTTTGTTGGCAAGTTCCCTTGACCTGTGTGTCCACTATCTAATCAGTGAATGCATGTTCCATGTAATCAGGGTTGAGCTCTGTTGGTGTCAGTTGTTCTGCGATCTCTGAGGTGTCCAATAATGGTGGAAAATATGGTTGAAGGAGTTCCAAATTGAACATTGGGTGCAAGCCAAGGAAGGGTGGAGTGTTGAGCTCAAAAGCATTGTTACCCACAACCTTGGTGATAATGTAAGGCCCATAGCGAAGTGGGTGGAGCTTTCGATGGGGCGCTATAAGGTTCTCTTTCTGCAAATGTAACCATACCTTGTCTCCCACCTGAAACTGGTGTGGTACTCGGTGTTGATCATGGTGTTGCTTGTACTTAGCATTGGCTTTCTACAAAATCTCATGGACCTATTAGCAGATGTGATGAATCCTCTCAATGAATCTGGTGGATTTGTCGGCCTCAGACTGAACATGGGAAGAATTTGTCTGTGTTTTTGCAAGGGGTAGTGAAACCTCAATGGGACCTAAGGGTTGGAATCTCAGGCTCACCTGAAAGGGACTATGGCCGGTGGAGTTATGGAGAGCCCTGTTGTAGTTGTGTTGAACATAGGGAAGACTCTCATCCAGTGTATGTAGATGCCTGGAGTTATGCATGCGCAAGATGTGCACAATCATCTGATTGATGACCTTTGTTTGGCCATTGGCTTGAGGGTGGAAGGCAGTGGATTTAGTGAGCTTGGTGTTCAACAGTGACCAGAGACTCAACCAAAATGTATTGAGAAACTTGTTGTCCCGATCGGAGATGATGGTCTATGGTATCCCAAAATAGACCCACACTCGTTCGAAGAAGAGCTTAGCAGTATCTATCGTTGTGATGCTCTTCTTCCAGGCTATGATAACGACCATCTTCAAAAACCGATCAACTACCACAAATACACAATCATTCCCTTGCTTGGTGGATGAAAGGCTAGACATGTAATCCATCGAGATGGATTCCCAAGGCCTCTCGGGAGTAGGAAGAGGGGTGTATAAGCCTTGCTTCTTGATGGTTGGCTTGGAAATGGCACAGGCAGTGCAAGATCTTATATACTTGTTGACGTCGTGTCGAAGTTTTGGCCAATAAAAATGTTTCTATAGAACGGACACAGTTTTCTCCACGCCAAAATGTCCTTCCATCCGACTGTAGTGAGCCTCCCAAATCATCTTTGCACGCTCGCTTGAAGGAACACATAGATGGCCTAGATGGCAAAAAAGTTTGTCCTGAATGTGAAAATTGGTGGCATTCGCGCATATGCCCAAGAGATGATAGGTGGTGACGAAGTATGGATCTTTCTGATAAAGTTGGGGCCACTCAGATGCCTCATGCCCACATGAATGGAGCACGGTGGTGAGTGCAGCCACGGGAGGTCGACTGAGGTAGTTAGCAACACAATTTGTGCTCCTTGTCTTATACTTGATGTTGAGATGGAACTGTTGCAGGTAGGTGGACCTCTTTTGATGGTGCTCGTTCTACAACTTCCCTTATGCCTGTATGAACTATAGAGGCTTATGATTAGTGTGGATAATTGTTTCCTTTCCCAAAATGTAATGTTTCCATTGACGACATGCTTGTACAATGGAATACATTTCCTTTTCATAGGTGGGGTATTTTCGTACAGTATCTGAGAGTGTCTCACTATGGTATGCTACCAGATGACCATGTTGAGTGAGAACTAAGCCTACAGCATAGTCGAATGCATCAATCTCAATATCGAACGGTTGTTGTAGATCGGGTAAGGAGAGTACTAGAGCTGAGCAAAAGTGATGCTTTAGATCATCAAATGTGCGTTGTTGTTCCTTCCCCCACGTGAACTTTTCCCTGTCATCGCCCTTGGTCACTTGGCTGAGGGCCCATGCAATATGGGAGAATCCCAACACGAACCGTCGGTAGAAGCTAGCAAGTCCCAAGAAGCTCTGAAGCTCGGTTAGTGTGGTTGGGGTTGGACAGTCACAAATGACTTGGATATTAGTTGGATAAACATGTACCCATACTCATAAACAATGTAGCCCAAGTATTGGACCTTGTTCATGCCAAAGGAGCATTTTTCCAAGTTGGCATATAAATTATGTTGCCGCAGAGTGCTCAAAACCTGTTGAATATGTTGCATGTGCTCCTCCCAAGTTCTGTTGAAGATGAGGATGTCATCCAAATATACCACCACAAAAGAGTTGGTCAAGGGTCTCAATACATCATCCATCAACCTCATGAAAGTGGTTAGTGCATTTGTTAAGCCAAAGGGCATGACCAACCATTCGAATAGACCTTCTTTAGATTTGAAAGTTGTCTTCCATACATCAGTTGGTTCAATGGTAACCTGGTGGTAGCCAGACTTTAGGTCAATGTTGTTTAAGAAATTTTCCCCCTTGAGTTGGTCAAGAAGGTCATCAATTTTGGGAATAGGGTATCGGTTCCTGAATGTGATTTAGTTTAATTCTGTGTAATCAACGCAGAGCTGCCAGGTCTCATATTTCTTCTGCACCAATACAATCGAGCTTCTGCAAGGGGAGGATTTGGGTCTGATGTGCCCCTTTTGAAGCATCTCTTGGATCTGACGCTTGATTTCATCATTTTCCATCAGCGAGTGACAATAGACTAGTCCATTCGACAGAGGTGCACCAGGGGTTAGATAAATTGGATGCTTGACTTGGCAGAGCGTCGGTACCCCGGTGGGTGAGGAGAATATGTCTTTGTACTCTTCCACGATCATGTCCACTTGCTTCTACTACAAAGAGAGGCTCTGTGTATAGGCCACGGATGTGGCGGTGACCTTATTCTTACTGTGAGCATGGATCACAAAGAAGACAAACTTATCGGTCTGTGAAATGACATTGTTGCATTGCTTAGCAGAGATTAAAGAAATAACAGTTGGTGGCGCTGCCTCTAGTATCCTGTACAATTGTCTACCCAAAGTAATAATAACATTGCGGGGTCTAGACTCATACACAACATGTCGCTTCCACAAATATGGTTGTCCTAAAAGAACATCACAAACTTCAAGGGGAGAAATA
>SNQJ01S0042389.1:101907-116918 GCA_010110895.2 Picea sitchensis
ACAAGGAGAGAGAGAGAGAGAGAGAGAGAGAGGTGCACTCCACTCCCCACATATTTAACACAAGATGATGAATTGAATAATGAGTGAAAGGACTCTCATTGTCCTCTATTTATATGAGAGGTAAGGGATTCCAACAACATAAAGTGGGCCTAAACACTTACAAGCAACCTATCTCTAACAAATGGTCCACACATGTGAAACACTCCACTCCAAGAGGACATGTGTTAAGGTCCCAAGTGATGTCATCACAAGAAAGGCCCCAAGGCATGAGCACTCCTCATGAAAGGTCTAACACACCTCCCCCATAGGCCTCCAAGGATCCAATGCTCCTCCAAAGCAATGTGCCCTCCCATTCCACCACACCTAGATGACCACTCCCTCAACCAAAGCATCCTCAAGTTTAATACAAGATTTCATGCAAGAAAAAAAGTGTTCCCATGGAATCTAGGGCTCATTATCCTACTCTAGAATCATTGATTCTCCTTTTGCAAAGCAAGGAGTCATCAAATCAAGCAACTCAACCTCCATGTGACAATCATGAAGAATTCACCAAGCTATCAACATCTCCAATTATCTAAGGAATAATGCCACATAAGCATCAATCAAGGTCTAGCAATATAAGAGTAAGCCCAATCCCCATGTGCATGTCCATCATTAGGGTAATTAGGTTTCTTACATATTTGTAATGTCCACGTTGGCCTAGGAAGCATAAGGACTGGTTCTTCTAGCCTAAATTGGTTCATGTAGGCTAAGTCGGAAAAGTTACACAGGGAACTCAACTTTTGCCTAGGAAATGACTTTATAAAGTGAAAAAAGGAAAAAGGGGGACATGGGTCTTAGGCAAATGAAGTCACTTAAAAATTTTAAAGTGTGAAATCATAATGTGACTTTAAAAACGAAAATTAAAAATAAAGTGAGTGGGAAATAACTCAATGGAGAAATAAAAGAGGGGAAAGAGGTGGGGGGGCTCATTCTTGCATTTTCTCATTTGGAAAATAGATTTTTGGAGAGCTCTTGAGAAGAGAGACTAGGGTTTTTGGAAACCCTTCTTGTGTACTAGTTTCAGTGTTGCAACGATACACCCTAGCTAGTATTATGAAGGTAATCACTTGGATTTCCTCATTTCACTTCATTGCCATCAAAGATCTTGCTCATATCACAGTCAAGATTCGATTTGGAATAGCATTTCTATAGTGAAGGTTGATCTTTCATAGTAGGGAGAAATTATTGAAGGAACCATCCACATTATTCTTGTTGGGCGCATCTCTTAATATTGGGGCAATATCCCTGAATATTGAGCTGAAATACAAGGGTAGAATGACTTGAAGAAGGTTGAGTTTCTTGCTACACTATATTTTCTGTGAGTTGGGTGCATATCCATGGAAGAGACATCACCATTCTCCCTTGTGGGATGAGTTTTCTTACCTCAGAAAGTCATGTGCCTTTGCTGGGAAGAAATTCGTGGTTTTGGGGGTCGATTTCATTGCCACGGGGATGACATTTCATTGTTGGTTGAACTGTTGATGTGAGGGAAGTCGACTTGTCTGTAGCAGCTGATTTCTTACCATCTGAGCATGGTTATTTCTGTGTTGAGTTTTCAGTGAACAATTTGTTGTATATCATTGGGTGTGTTGTTGTTGTTTGGAGGAACATTTTTGCTGCAATCTGAGGAAAATAAGATAAAGTACAGTCGCCACAGTTCACTCATTAAATCTATGAAGTTGTTGCCCCAATTGTTCATCTACAAGAATATATATATCAACAATGTTGGACATCAAACCACATACACCATGTTTTTCCTTTGTTGATTATATTGTGTGTTGGAGCTTAGTCATATTATGCTATTATGGAATTTTAATATAATAAATATTGGAGTTTCCATTGTGTGTTATTAGAAATTGTAGCAAATATTTAAGTTCTCATGATAAATTATGAACGAAAAGTCTACCTCCAAACTGTTTGTCAAATTATTAAGAAAAAACAACCAAAACAAAACTAGTGGGAATATTACAGTGGTATCAAAGCATGTTCCTCTGCAGTTGTGGGATCTGAGGGGAATTTATAATCATATTTATGAGACCAGAAGACGAGCAAAACATTACCTACCGAAGACGTAGGGGAAGAACCCCAGATCCCCCTGGGTGGGAAGAAGAAGTAGTAGTTAGAGAAGAAGAGACGGGAGAGGCAGCACCATCTATTACAACTAAGGGCAAAGAAACTATGGGGGAAGAAGATGGTACCAGGATCAACAGTTTGTTCAATATTTTGAATGATTTGGCCAAGGGTCAAAAGGCCATGATGGAACTTATGGGGCAGCTAGCTAAGAATTCTTTGGAGGGCCCAATGAAGCAGAATCAGAATGGTGATGGGGGTTCAAATAATGGAGAGGTTAGCCACTCACGCACTACCATGCAAAGCCACCCCCACTTGTACACCAACTCCCCCAGACCCACTATGCCTCAATTTTTGGGGAATGAGGTTGCAGGTCCATTGATGCAGGTTGATCAGGATGAGCCCTATAGGGCATATTTAGAGGAGTACATGAGGTTAGGAATTGATTTCCACTCAGCCATGTCCTTCGCGGAGTTCTGAAATTTGATGAGCAGAAACTGACCGAGAGGATGTGATGTCTCGTTCCCAAGAGTAGGCCAGTAGGGAGTGACTTAGTAGTCTATGTGTTCCCATAGACTATAGGCAGGCACAAACAAGGAACAAAGGGAGAAATAAGGGTTATTTGGTGGCTAAACGATGAATTAAGCCAAAAATCATAGGAAAAGTCACTTAAGCCTAAGTCAATGAAGAATTAGAACGAAAAGGTGCTAAAGGGGGACTTAATTAATTAATTACTCACCTTAGGAGAAAAGTGCCTAGCTTAAGTGAAGTCAATGGTAAATTAGATCGGGAAGAGTATAAAGGGAGGAATTCGACCTAATTCCTCATTATGTGATGATTTGATGTTAAGATATTTGCAAAGGAGGAGGAAATCGACCCCCTTGTTGTTTTGTGGATTTCTGGACAAAACCACCACCATTGATCAATTTTGGTGTTGAGAGACGCACCCTAGCATATCGGAGATACCATCAAGGCATTTCACTGTGCATTATAGTGTTAAGTTCAGTGATTGTGCAACTCATCCAGTGAGGGTGCAAGTGTTGAGAGAGGGTTTGTGTGGTCGCTTGTGACAATTTAGATCTGGCTAATTCCTTCTGACCCATTAGAGAGCTAGCCAGGGTGCCTATTGAGCCATCTTTCGTTAGTTTCCGATAGAGGAACCTTCTAGAAAGCGGAAAACACTAATTTAAGGCACATCTCCAAAGGAAGCACATTTGGGGTTCCATGGGACATTCCGAGGCAGATCTGAGTAATCCCTTCTGACCCATTACCGAGGAGACCGGGATGATTGTTTTGAGCTATACATTGTCATATTCCGCCAATGGAATCACTAGGGCACACTCCTTGACCCCGGTAGGTGTGCAAACCCCCAGGGGGTGAGATACAGAGCTCCATAGCTCGAATATTCAGTCCGACAATCATCAAGATCATTATAGAGGCTAGGGTGCATCTTTTGATATAGTTTCCAGCTCATTCTGATGGGTATCGCCATCAGGGCGAGTTTTCCGTATTCTACAACAGTTACCATGAGATGCTAGAATGTTTTTTGTCGATACATTTGTGCATGCGCAGAATAGTACCCATTCTTCTAGTCACAGGTATTTCTTATCTGTTATTTTGTATTCTAGTGACGATCCATGAAATCTAACTGACGATTATCATATATTCTTCCAGTATTATTGTATTTCCTACTTTTCCAGCATTATATATATATATATATATATATGAGTGAGTTGTGTTGTCCTTATTTCTCATGCATTGTCTTATACTTCTAAAACACATAATAAACTAGAACACACATGCAAAAATAAACAAGAATCTCGAACAGTAACTCAAACACATTCAGAAACCCCCCAGAGTATCAGATTCAGTAGCCAAAACCGTAGTTCAGCAGTAGATATCCATATCAGCTGGATTAGGGATATTTAAATGGTATCAAAGCCTTCTTCCTGTCGGCCTGTGAATAAGTGCTTCTCATGACCCCATGATTCCGGGAACAGGTGAAGAATACCTAGTGGGTCGAGGACATATTGGGGCCGAGTACATTCTGTACCGCAGAGGTCATAGCAGAGATAGGAGAGATAGGAACCAAAGGGATTACACCCCCTTCCACACTTAGTTAGATACAGACCCAGAGATAGAGGACAGAGAGCATATCAGTTCATAAACAAAGGCCGAGATAGAGAGGACTATGGGTGACAAGCATGAGACACCTGAGGAAAGGGGGAAAGGCCCCGAGATACATTTGGACAGTACGCAGACCATGTTGAGTGACCTAGATAGGGGACAGAGAGACCTGTACTTGATAGCCATACAACAGATGAACCTTAGTGCACATATGCTCCAGCATAGCATGAGCACTATAGGTGCCAATGCTGCAGGAGGGTCGAGTGGTTCTGGAGGACATTATGGAGGTGGGGCCAGTGGCTCCAGTGGATCTTAGGGAGGGGCTAGTACAAACCCTTCACCAACCCGAGCTTACACATCGTCTAGGAGGATTCCCTAACCTTTATATCCATAGTTCCAGACAGGGCAAACATTGGGACACCCTTTGGGACAACCAGGGTAGGTAGGAGGATAGTCGTGTCAGGGGCAGGTGGTGCCACAGGATTTGCTCGGGGAGTACATGAGAAACTGCTTGGCTCTAGGACCGGAGTTCCATGTTGACATGAGTTTGATGGAATAATGTTCGATAAAATATCGAAACAGACCCCGGGAGGCACAAAGAGGCAATGGGAAAACTCACAACATGGATTTCATCAAGAAAGTGGGAAAGATGAACTTTCCTACGTTTGACAGATCATCATGTTTCTTAGCTCAAGCATGGGTTCAGCAGCTTGAAACATACTTCAAGCTTAACCTGATGACAGATTCAGAAGCTATTATATTCGCCACATTACACTTAGAGGGGGAGGCCCACGAGTGGTGGTACCATGGACTAGTGACGTTGGGTCACAATCGCATTACTTCATATTTGGAGTTCACTGAGAGGTTGAAGGAGAGATTTGATAGGAGAGATCCAGAGCTCCACTTCAGAGACCTTACACAATTGAGGAAGACTGGATTAGTTAAGGCCTTCATCTCAGAGTTCAAGTCGAAGGTAGGGATCGTATCTGATATATCAGAGCATAGATTGGTGATATTTTTCACCGAGGCTTTGACAGATCCATTGAGGGGCTGGGCTAAGGATTTAAAGCCTCGCACCTTACAGGAGTCCATTGTGCGCACGAGAGACATGGGGGAGTCAGTGATGAAACCCAAAACCTTTACCAAACCCTTTGTACCACATGGAGACAAGGATCAGAACAATCCTCAAAGGGAATGGAAGGGTAAGCCCAAGCTGGATGACGACACAAGACGAGAGTTGATGAGAAAGAAGATTTGCTTCTTTTGCAGAGACCCTTGGGTCCCAGGGAATGGATGCATGGGAAAGGGACATATCCACTACATTGAGGTGGAGTCAAGGAGTGAGGAGGAGGACAAGGATATGAGGCACGTGAAGACAATGATTCAGAGGATGAGACCACACATGAGCTAGAGCAGCAATCGAAGAAACCTCAGATATCGGCAGGGGAACAACCTAAGGAAGAGACAAAACCTCATAGAGAGGTGAAAGGGGGAACCATAGCCACCCTTTCAATAGTAAGCAGGTACAACACTCTCAAGCTCAAGAGCCTTGTACAGGGACAGGGCATGCCTGCTTTAGTTGATGGTGGGGCCACCCACAATTTCATAGATGTGTCCTTAGTAGCTAGGAGGGGGTTACGCACTGAGGAGTTTGAGGGATTCCACATTGCAATGGAAGATGGATACACGATGACATGTTTGGACATGATCCCATACCTAGAGGTCAAACTAGGAAACTACACCTTAACAGACACTTTCTATGTAGTTGACCTGTCATAGGCAGATGTAGTATTGGGGGTACAGTGGTTATATTCATTAGGGGAGATTGGGTTCAAATATCATACGTTGACCATGATATTTAGAGACTCCAGTGGATCAAGAGTGGTACTAAGAGGAATTTCTACATGAGCACCACGAGAAGTATCAAAAAAACGGATGGAGAGGATCTTTCGTCACGGTGATGTGGCCTATGCAGCAGAGTGTTTGATCACCACACAGAAGGATTCAGAGGGCAGAGAGAAGTACCATCCACAAATTAGAGAGCTTCTAAGCCAATATGAGCCAGTGTTTGGGCTAATACCACCAAGGAGACCACTAGATAGAGGATTTGAACACACGATCGAGTTCGAGGCAGGGGATACACCAGTAATCACCACACCTTATAGGCATCCCAAGAGGTTAAAGGACAAGATTGAGAAAGCAATCAAAGAATTGTTTACGATGGGGCACATCAGGCCCAACACGAGTCCTTTTGCCTCTTCAGTCATTCTGGTACTAAAGAAGGATGGCACATTGCGGATGTGCATTGATTAGAGAGCTCTCAACAAGAAAACGATCAAGAATAGGTACCCCATTCCGCACATAGATGAGTTTATGGACAAGTTTCATGGGGAATTTTTCTTCACCAAGATCGATCTGTGATCCGGGTATCATCATATCAGCATCAGGGAGAAGGATATAAAGAATACTACATTCAGATGCCACTTCGAACATTTTGAGTTCTTGGTCATGCCATTTGGGTTGACCAATGCACCGACCACTTTCCATTCTTGCATGAACCATATCTTAAGAGGGCAGTTGAGGAAATACCTTTTCGTGTTCTTCGATGATATATTGATACACAACAGGACGTGGGATAAGAATTTGGCATATTTGGAGGAGGTCTTGAGCATTATGCAGGCATAGTCATTATATGCCAAGGAATCCAAATGTGAGTTTGGCATGAGATAACTACTATACTTGGGGCATATCATCAGTGAAAAGGGAGTACAGGTTCATTAGGAGAAGATCAGGGCCATTATGGATTGGCCAACAGCTAAGAACCTCATGGAGTTGAAGGGATTCTTTGGGTTATGCAGTTACTACAAGAAGTTCGTCAAGGCATTTTCACAGTTGGGAGCACCACTCACTGACTTGACCAAGAAGGGTTCTTTTCATTGGACAGAGGAGTCACAACAAACATTTGATAAAATGAAGGAGGTTATGAGCACATGCCTTGTTCTAGCCCTTCCAAAATTCTCGCAGTCGTTTGTCTTAGAGTGCGAAACATCAGGGGTGGGGATTGGAGCAGTTTTGATGCAGGGAGGACATCCCATTGTGTTCAAGAGAAGGAATATCAATGAGTTGGAATGACTCTACTCTATTTACGACAAGGAAATGATAGCAATCATGCATGCCTTAACCAAATTCAGGCAGTATCTGGTGGGTAGAAGATTTGTAGTGAAGACTGATCACAACAAACTCAAGTATTTCCTGGATCAGAAAGACCTCAATGAGAGAAAAAAGAAATGGGTCTCGAATATCCAAGCCTTTGACTTTGACATTGAGTATGTCAAGGGGAAGAGGAATGTCGTAGCAGATGCCTTATCTAGGAGGCAACCGGGGTGTTCGATGATCGACATTTGCACAGATTGGAAAGCACATTTATTGGTGGAATACTCCAAAAGAAAATTTGCTTGTGAGGTGATGGATGGACAGGTGGTGGATGATAGGTATCGGGTTCTAGATGACATCATTTTCTACAAGGATTGGATCTATTTGGTTCCAGAATCTACCATGAAAGGGAAAATTCTGAATATGTGGCATGGTTCGCCTACAGCAGGAAATCAAGGGTACTTCAGAACGTATAGGAAAATTAGGGAGAGATTATCATGGAAGGGTCTCGAGGATGATGTACTGAAACACATCTGGGAGTGCACGACTTGTCAGCAGAACAAGTCCGAGCAGACACACTCCACGGGGTTTCTTTAACCTCTACCCATTCTAGAGCAGAAATGGGAGAGCATTTCTAAGGACTTCATTACAGGCCTTCCTCGAGTGCAGGGCAGGGACTGTATATTTATGGTGGTTGACAGGTTGACCAAATTTGCACATTTCTTTTCCATACCCATAGACTACAAAGCCATACAGGTAGCAGATTTGTTTTCCAGAGAGGTATTCTGGTTGCCTGGTTTACCCAAACAGATAGTTAGTGATAGAGATGGGCACTTCATCAGCGCGTTTTGGCAGCAACTTTTTCAGTTGGCAGGCATAGAGCTAGCTACGAGTACCAGCTACCACCCACAGACAGTTGAAAAGACAAAGATTGTCAACAAATGGGTGGAGGGGTGTCTGAGAAACTATGTGGGAGGGAAGAAACGCACATGGGTGAGTATTGCTACAACACAACTTACCATATGTCTATCAGGATGTCATCATTCAAGGCCTTGTATGGATACAATGCACCCTCTTTTGTGGAGACTGTGTTTGGGGACAACAGGGTCCCGGGGGCCAAAGACTGGGTGGAGGAGAGTCAGAGGATTCTACAGGCAGTGAGGGAGAACTTGCAGATAGCTCAAAACCAGCAAAACATCTATGCAGACATGCAGAGATTCGAGCGCAGTTTTGAGGTAGGGGATTTGTTTTTTCTGCGATTACAACCACAGACAATCCTCCTTGAAGAGGAGTGGAGCAGAGAAGTTGAAGCCGAAGTTTTATGGGCCATACAGAGTCATCATGAGGACAGGTGAGGTCGAATACGATCTAGAGATACCAAAGGGTAGCAATATTCATAACATCTTTCACGTCTCTTGCCTTAAAAAGGTCGTGGGACAACAAATCAACATTTCAGAGGAGTTGCCACCCTTGGATAAGGAGGGCCAGTTGGAGCTAGTGTCGGAGGAGGTTCTCGAGCAGAGAGAGAGTAGGTTGAGGAGTAGGGTCATCAAAGAGTGCTTGGTTAGATGGAGGGGTCTTCCAATGGAGGATGTCACATGGGAGGGAGAGCATATTTTGCAACACCCAGAATTGATGTTGCTTGAGGACAAGCAATCTCGGGAAGGGAGGATTGTGATGTCTCATTCCCAAGAGTAGGCCAGTAGGGAGTGACTTAGTAGTCTATGTGTTTCCGTAGACTATATTCAAGCATAAACAAGGAACAAAGGGAGAAATAAGGGTGATTTGGTGGCTAAACGATTAATTAAGCCAAAAACATAGGAAACGCCACTTAATCCTAAGTCAATGAAGAATTAGAACGAAAAGGTGCTAAAGGGGGGACTTAATTAATTAATTACTCACCTTAGGAGGAAAAGATCCTAGCTTAAGTGAATTTGATGGTGAATTAGATCAAGAAGAGTATAAAGGGAGGAATTCGACCTAATTCCTCATTATGTGATGATTTGATGTTGAGATATATGCAAAGGAGGAGGAAATCGACCCCCTTGTTGTTTTGTGGATTTATGGAGGAAACCACTGCCATTGATTGGTTTCAGTGTTGAGAGACACACCCTAGCCTATCGGAGATACCATCTAGGTATTTCACCATGCATTACAGTGTTTAGTTCAGTGATTACGCAACTCGGCTAGTGAGGGCGCAAGTGTTGAGAGAGGGTTTGTGCGGCCGCTTGTGACAGTTCAGATCTGGTTGATTCCTTCCGACCCATTAGAGAGCTATCTAGGGCGCACCTATTGAGCCATCTGTCGTCAGTTTTCAATGGTGTAATCTTCTGGAAAGAGGAAAACAATCATTTAGGGAATAACTCTAGAGGAAGCACATTTGGGGTTCCAGTGGACATTCTGGGGAAAATCTAAGGAATCCCTTCTGAACCATTACAGAGGAGACCAGGATGATCATTTTGAGCTATACATCGTCATATTCCTCTAATGGAATCACTAGGGTACATTCCTTGATCCCGGGAGGTGCGCAAACCCCGGGGTTGAGATACGGAGCTCCATAGGTCGGATATTCAGTCTGAAAGTCATCAAGATCAGTCTAGAGGCTAGGGCACATATTATGAGATAGTTTCCAGCTCATTCTAATGGGTATCACCATCAGGGTGAGTTTTCTGGATTCTACAGCAGTTACTGTGAGTTGTCAGACTATTTTTTGTCGATCCATCCATGCATACGTAGACCAACACCCATTCTTCTGGTCACGGGTATTTCTTATCTGTTATTTTGTATTCCAGTGACGATCCATGAGATCTGACTGACGATTATCATATATGCTTCCAGTATTATTTTATTTCCTGCTCTTCCAACTTTATATATCCATGATCCGGACCGAATGATTATCACATATGCTTCCGGAAGATATTTTATTTCCGCTTCTTCCATCCTTTTATATATATATATATATATATATATATATATATATATATGAGTGAGATTTGTTGTTCTTTATTTCACATGCATCATATATACCGCTAAAACAATAAATGAATGAAACACATGCAAAAATCACCAAGCATCTCAAACAGTAACTTAAACACATTTAGAAACCCCCCAGAGTATCAAATTCAGTAGCCAAAACCGTAGTTGAGCAGTAGATATCAAAATCAACTGGATCAGGGATATTTCAGCCCATGAGGGACATTACACAAAATTTTGAGTTGTAGCGTACCATTGGGAAAGTCACTATTCCCAACTTTGACGGGGGCTCTAAATTCTCCGCTAGATCATGGGTTTTGAATCTCGACACTTACTTCTAGTTGCACCAGATGAAAGAGACAAATTCCATTAAGTTTGCCACCTTGCACCTGGATGGTGAGGCCCATGAGTGGTGGTACCATGGGTTAGTCACTTGGGACATATCGGGGTTACCTCCTACCTGGACTTCACACAGAGACTCATCAAGAGATTTGATAGGAAGGACCATGAGCTTCACTTTAGAGAGTTGGCTCAGCTCAAACAGAAAGGTAGCCCAGAGGCCTATATATCTAAGTTTCAGAGGGTTGATGTGATGGTGTCAGACATTTCAGAGGGTCGTTTGGTGATGTTGTTTGTTGAGGGGCTAATGGAGCCTCTACGAGGATGGGTCAAGGCCTACAAGCCTACCTCTTTACAGGATGCAGTCAGCAGGGCTTAGGACATGAAGGATGCAATACCTAAAACTCGGTTTCTACCCAAACCCACTTTTACCCCAAAGACTAAGGAAATCATACCACCTCAGAGAGATTGGGTCAGCAAGCCCAAACTGGATGAAGAGACCAGGAGCGAATTGAGGAGAAATAAATTTTGTTTCAACTTTTAGGAGCTATGGGCACCAGGACACAAATGCACTGGGAAGGAGAGAATGGGCAAGGCCCATTAAATTGAGGTATAATCTAATAGTGACAGTCATGAGGATGAGGAGGTGGATCAGTCACATGACCATGGGCATCTAGCATAAGGAGAGGATTCTTCATAGGTTGGGGCTAAGGACCCAGTCATGGACTCGATGTCAAGATTTTCGAGGTATCATACCTTTAGGGTCAAAGGTGTCCTACAGGGGCACAATGTGACCATATTTATCGATGGGGGAGCATCCCATAACTTCATTGATGGTAACATGGTTGAGAGGAGAGGGATTTCAACAAAGGAATTCGATGGGTTCACAATAGTCATACCAGAAGGCCACTAGATGAGTTGCACCAAGTGGATTCCCAAGCTCACAATAAGCATGTGAAACTACTCAATGACAGATGATTTCTTTGTGGTGGACATACCAGACACCAATGTAGTGTTGGGAGTTCAATGGATTTACTCTATTGGGAGATACACTATTGATCAAAGGACCAGGAAGATGGATTTCACAGGCCCGGATGGAAATAAAGTGCTCCTACGAGCCATTCACCAATACCAACCAAATATTGTGTCATCACACAACATGGAGGTAGTTATGAGGCATGGTGATATAGCGTGGGTTGTAGAGTGTTTTATTTCTAATAGAGAGCCACCTGACTGTCTACAACAACTTCCATAGGACTTATAGGTATTACTTTGCAAACATCATAAAGTATTTAGTGACATTACTTCTGGCATTCCACCTAATAGAGGTTTTGAGCATATCATAGAGATAGAAGAGGGGGTCCAAGAAGTTATCACAAACCCCTATCGACACCCTAAATTTTATAAGGACGAGATTGAAAAAACCATTAAAGAATTGTTGAAAATGGGCCACATTCACCCTAGTTCCAACCCATTTGTCTCTTTCGTTGTCTTAGTTAAGAAGAAGGATGGTACTCTGCGGATGTGTATTGACTATAGGGATCTAAACAAGAAGACGATCAAGCATCGGTACCCCATACCCAGGATCAATGAATTAATGGATAAGCTCGGGGGAGCCAAATTTTTCTCGAAGATTGGTATTCAATCAGGGTATCATTAGAATAAGGTACAAGAGAAGGACGTACCTAAAACAACTTTTAGATGTCACTATGGGCATTATGAGTTTTTGGTCATGCCATTCAGGCTAAATAACTCCCCTGCCACTTTCCAGTCGTGCATGAATTATGTTTTCAATAATCAACTAAGGAAGTTCTTATTGGTCTTGTTTGACGACATCCTCATATACAACAAAACATGGGAAGACCATCTGCGACATATGGATGAAGTACTTGGTATTATAGAGAGTCAGCAGTTGTATGTGAAGGAATCCAAGTGAGAAATTGGTATGAAAGAGATGATCTACTTGGGGAATGTGATTGGGGTGAATGGGGTACAGGTGCACCAAGAAAAGATCGGGGCAATCATTGAGTGGCCAACTCCTAGGAATGTGACAGAACTAAAAATATTCCTTGTAATTTTCACTTATTACAGGAAATTTGTTAAGGGATTCTCATAGTTGACAGCGCCACTGACCGATATCACCAAAAAGGCGGCTTTCGTTTGGATAGAGGCCCAAGAGACATTCGAGAAAATGAAGCAGATGATGAGCTCATGCCCTATTTTAACACTCCTTGATTTCACTCATCCCTTTGTCTTGGAGTGTGATGCTTCGGGAATTGGGATAGGATCTGTATTGATGCAAAGCAGTCACCCAATAGCATTTGAGAGCCACAAACTCCGAGAGTATGAGCGACATTACTCCATATATGAAAAAGAGATGTTGGCCATAATGCATGCTTTGACCAAATTCTGCCAGTACTTGGTGGGGAACATGTTCAAGGTAAAGACCAATCATAATAGCTTGAGGTTTCTCATGGAGCAAAAGGAGTTGTGCGAGTGGAAAAAAAATGGATCAGTAAAATCCAAGCCTATGATTTTGAAATTGAGTATGTGAAAGGAAAAAATAATGTGGTTGTCGATGCCCTATCTAGGATACCCACTCTCTCTCTCATGAATATTTCAGTGGAATGGAAGGCCCTTCTATTGGTAGAATACTCCAAAAATAGGTTTTCTTGTGAGATACTTGATGGCCAGGTCTCTGATGATAGGTACACGTTTATTGACGACATCATATATTATAAGGACCTTATATATTTAGTACCATAATCTCAGTTGAAAGACAAAATTATGCATGCAACGCATACTTCTCCTTTAGCAGGTCATCCAGGATACCTGAAGACTTATAGACAAATTCATGAGAGGTTCGCTTGGAAGGTTCTCAAGACTGATGTATTGAAGTTTGTACGATAATGCCACATCTGTCAACAAAACAAGGTGGAACATACCCATCCAGCAGGATTTCTCCAACCGCTTCCCATTCCTGAACAAAAATGGGAAATCATTTCGATGGATTTTATTACAGGGATTCCTTTGGTTCAAGGGAAAGATTGTATCTACATGGTGGTTGACAGGCTTACTAAATTCTCCCATTTCTTCATCATATCGTCCAAATACTCTGCAGTGCAAGTAGCGGAATTGTTCTTCAGAGAGGTATTTCGGCTGCATGGACTTCCAAAGACAATTGTTAGTGATTGAGACAACAGATTCATGGGGGCCTTCTGGCAGGAGCTAGTCAGACTCGTAGGGACATAATTAACGCCTAGTACCAGTTATCACCGTCAAATAGATGGGAAAACTGAAATTGTGAACAAATTTCTCGAGGGGTATTTGAGAAATTATGTATCGGGGCAACAAAAGGCATGGATCAAGTGGTTACATTTGGGTGAGCATTGCTATAACACCACTTATCACATGTCGATCAGGATGACACCTTTCAAATTTTTGTGTGGTTATGACACCACCACCTTTGTGGACCGATCATTTGGGGACAGTCGGGCTCCCAAAGCCAAAGATTAGATTCAGGAGAATCGAGACATCTTGTAAACTCTCAAAGATAACCTGCAAATGGCACAAAATCAGCAGAAGATGTATGCCGACAAGCATAGAGTGGAGCACAGTTTCGAGGTGGGAGACTTGGTTTACCTCCGCTCGCAGCCATACAAGAGATCATATATGAAAATGAATGGGGTAGAGAAATTGAAGCCACAATTCTATGGTCCCTACACGATTTTGAGGCGAGTCGGGGAGGTTGCTTATGAGTTAGAGCTTCCAGAGGGGTGTAATATACACAATGTCTTTCATGTTTCATGCCTCAAGAAGGCAGTGGGACAACATGTTTTCATCTCTACAGATATGCCACCATTGGATGAGGAGTGGAAGTTGATTCTAATTCCGGAAGAGTTGTTGGAGACCAGAGAGTGGAAATTAAGGAACAGGAGCATCAAAGAGTACCTCATCAAATGGAAAAATCTGCCTATCAAGGACGCTACTTGGGAAGGAGAGAAAATATTGCAATATCCTGGAATACAGTTGCTTGAGGGAAGGCAATGTCCTCATTGGCCTAGGAATCATAACGAGTGGTTCCACTAGCCTAAATCGGTTCCTGTAGGCTAAGTCGGAAAAGTTACCCAGAGAACTCAACTTTTGCCTAGGAAATGACTTTATAAAGTGAAAAAGGGAAAAAGGGGGACATGGGTCTTAGGAAAATGAAGTCACTTAAAAATTATAAAGTGTGCAAGCATAATGTGACTTTAAAAAATAAAATTAAAAATAAAGTGAGCGGGAAATAACTCAATGGAGAAACAAAA
>SNQJ01S0042389.1:122441-132716 GCA_010110895.2 Picea sitchensis
TTGTTTGGTCTTCATCAACATTTCTACCCACTCTTAAATCTCATATACTGTGCTCTTTCTCAACCATAAAATTCGAGCTACCAATTGATCCATTTAAGATACAATTGATTTTGACCATCAATGACGTATTTGTAGGACTGGCGATTCTTGACATACCCCGAAGAATAATCTAGATACTGAATCGTCCTATTGACATACTTCCATTTGTCAAAGTACATGGTCTACTGCTGTATTCACTAGTTATTTAGGAAAGCAATCTAGATACCGAATGTATCCAACAATCAATCATACAACTTGACCTTTTTCACATATACAAACACACAAAGATAACCTGTAACCGAAGTTCTTGGAGCACTAAAGGACAAGAAGAAACACCAACTTATAACATATTGTAGACATAACCAAACCCATGACGTGTTCTTGTAGCACCACATACATAAAGAAACACTAGCTTAAGTTAAGTTACCTTGTTTTGCGATTGGTTCTTCATCATATAATTTTACAAAATAAAGAAAACTTTTAAATTCTAGAAAATTAAATAATGCACAGTTCTCAATATGAACAACAAAAAAAACATTTCAACGAGATGTCTTTAATGAGATAGAGTGCTCCATCATCCTAAATCACTGTTCCATTGCTCATTGTTGCTCACCAATTTCTAGCTTCTTCTCACTACTTTGAGAGACCATAACCACCTAATAATATGCCAACTTCCAACATGGGATACACTTTCCCTCCATACAATGATTTTCCTACCATGCAGTGATAAAGAAAATATCTAGAGAATTTCACATCCCACATTGGAATATATGACCAAAGATATCTTACAGCTAAAACAAGCCCTTGATACAAAAAAGTAGCAGAGTTCATGGCAATGAAAGCCCTATAGATGTAGCGTACTCCTAAGATGCAATTATAACATGTCCCCGACCTGGAAATCATTTAGAATAGTTTCTTGTATAAATTCTTGCTAGCGAAGGCCATTAATTGGTGGCTCTACATACTTTACACTCACACACGTACAAACAATCACTCAATGAAACTATATACTCTCACCAAACAAAACAATTCACTCTCCTATACAAACTTGTGTACAGACAATTAATGTTTGCAGAATTGGCATGATCACAAACCCATTCTTGAGAGAGTCAAGGATGAACCAACTCTAATACCAAATAAGAAAATAGGATAGGAGACATTTCTTCACACAAAATATTTCACACTTATTTTATTATCTTCAAACTAGTACAAATATGTAAATTTATATGAGTTCTTATGAGATATAACTTATTCTAAATTTAGGAAGAGAGGTTGAGAGAATATCTCAACAATCTCCAACAAAATCTAACAAAACAAAACCAAATCTATTTACATTTATGGAAGCATTATCTACAACATCTAGTGGGTACATAGAAATTGGCTATGTTTATGTGCTTTAAAGCTTTCTCCTACTCTTAAGGTATGAGAATATGATTATGTCTACAATGCTCTATTTCTAGACCAATTACTTCACATACACCACATATTGTGAAGGAAACTACAACAAATCAACTCAACCCAACCTGTTCAATAACTAATACACCAACACTATAATCAATCAGTAAATAAATTCTCTATTGGGACACAAGGCAAGGTGTATATGCATACTTTGGCTCACCCATCAGAGTATTGTATGAATACTGTCTTCAAAGGTCTCTTGACTAGAGAACAAGGAAACATTCATAGTTTCATAATTAGGATATTGTAATCATGAACTATCCAGGGAACTTGCAAAAATCTAATTGTTTTGAGATATCATGCTTGGATAAGCTCTGGTGCTTGAACTAATATATCCTAAATGTAAATAGCTCCAAAAACCCAATCCCACCTCCAAGTTTCCCTTGAGTATCAAAATTTCAATTCAATATCATTCACTTGTCACCATTCAATGACATATATATGAGAAGGATGTTTTTCTTCCTTAATCCATTTAACACTATTTTAATACAATATCCATGTGATGATAGTTTTCTTTCAAAATTTATAAAATAGTTTTTAAATGTCATGGGAACAATTGTTTGTAAAAGACATTTACTGTATTTCACTATGAGAAGATGACCATTCATATAACCATCACATAAATGTCGTGCAATTCTACCATAGCAAGCTAGATTGAGAGGTAATTGAGAGCGAAACTCTTGAAGAAGGAATAATTTCATAACATAGATTTTGGATTGGTGGCATGAGCTGCAATTACTGTCACTCCAAACTATTATTCCAGTTTCCCGATACTCTCACATGACCAACTACTTGGAGTGTACACTTTCGATGATGAATGGGACAACCCAACTGGATACTCACATGCCTATCTTCATCTTGTGCGACCTACAAAAGAGAATGCAACATAATACCACATGAGTACGACCACAATCAATCTTTGAGTAATGTTTAATGCTAGTCTACAGGAATGTATGGCCCTCTGGCTTAGGGAAATGGTTTAGAATGGTCTATCTATAGCCAATGGTCTCCCTTAGACAATAAATTGTCATTTCTCAAAGATAGAATTCTCAACTATTTAATTAATTCCAACAACTAAAGCATGACACCCTTTGATCTCCAATATTTGAGTAAAATGAATGGTAGGTATTAAAGAGTTATTGACACTCATATTTTTAATTGAAGCAACAATATTTTTGTCTATGTGCATGTATAACAATGCAACAATGGAAGTATGAGAGCGTAGTCCCAAATAGATTATAACTGTTAGGTACTCAAACCATGAGTGATTTCTCTCCAACCTCTTCTTGCTATCTACTTACATAATCTCCACACAACCACAAATTGAACACAATGATTTGAATTTTTTTTTTCTTACAATGTGTTATCTATTACAACTAAGTCTGGGATCTCAATTAGTTGTGATTGAAAATTAAGAGAGAAGTGATCATGTATTCTTTTCATATCCTAAAAATAATGGAATCATAACAATGGCGTAGACCATTACCCAAACCAAACAAAATTATAGTGACATAGAATTGAAAGCATTACACAACAATTAAATCACATCATAATACATGGAGATTTTACCCTAGAAACTTAAACGAGAAAACCAACATTCAATAGTTTCTCAGTGCTCTTATTCCGACAATCTCTATTACAATGTAGTTGAAGGCTCTATGGCCATTCAACAATTCACACAACTCCTTCTCCTTTGCATTCTCTCCTACTAGCCCAAAACAAACCCTTTGAGAGTGAAAGTACAAAAATAATTAGGGAGAGATGGGGTAATGGAAGGCCAAAAAGTCTGACCTTTCATTTCCCATTCCCTGAGTCTTTTATCTCTTATTCTATTTATTTTATTTTAATTAATTCATGTTTTCTTCTCCTTTGTCTTATTCCACTTTACTTTGCATTATCTTTTACATAGTTACTAACCTTCATTAATATCTGAATTATGTTTGCAAGTACCGAGTCTTACAACCATTCACTTGTTTAGATCCATTTTGGATCATATTTGGAAGCACGTTTCATCCATAAAATAGCTCCTTCACATTTGTATTGATAAGTGGCACCCTTATCCCTCCAAGGATTGATTCTATAACTTATTTTCAACAAACACTTTGGGGTAAATTGCATTAAACTAATTCCTTTTACCTTAAATACACACCCAACTGATGAATGCATCAAATAAGTTTAATCATCCAAGAGGTTGAATGTAGTAAACTAACCCTTTTCAACCATATAGCCTACCTCAAAGTAGTTGATTGTAAAAAACTAGTTCTTTCATTCATTCATTGTTTCATGACTCCATTAGCCCTTAGATTGATAGGCACTAAATCCCTTTTTCCATTTCCACTACCACATATGTTGGAAATCTAATCCATTAGGGTTATGCTATTTTGTATTATTCGCTTGAGAAGGAATATGAAAAGTTGAGTGAATAGAAACTATCATCGGGAGTCCAAGATACCTCTTGGAAGATGAATCCAAAGGTCATAGATCATGAATTTATATGTGTATCATATTAATAAAATGAATATCACACTGATATCCATTTGAGGGTATTCTAACAATGGTGTTAAAGCACCTATAGTTCTTAGGTCATGAATTAAGCTACGGTAGTTGTCCATATCATCATGGGAAAAGAGGAGAGTTTGTTGCAGACCCAATTTAAATCTATGATTCTTTTCCTTGTCTAGAAATTCCTCTATCTCATTTATTCCCTTGGGCGTTTTCATTCCTATGTGTAGAAACATCTCTCTGCTTCATTGCTTATGCCCATCTATGTTAGTCTGCCTTCCTCAAGATTATTCACGCCCCTCATCTATCTCCCACTCTTAGAAATCCTCTCCCTCTATATATCTCTATAAGCTCATTGTATTGTTACTGGATTCTATCCCACCTCTCGTCTTCCTCTCTTTACAATATTTGGACACAACGAAATTCACTGTGTACTCGAGTTGCATTGTTTGGATGATTTTAAAATGACTAGAGAAGAAATGTGTATGCTATGCTTTATAAAAAGGTGATCTATGATATTTATCGACGACTTCACGTCTGGAAGCAAAATCTGAGAGTGATTCATAAATCACTATGGTCCTTCACCATCACATGTATAGTGTGTGAATCCACTAGCTCATTTTCCATAGATATGTTGGGATATTTAATTGTGAAAATCCTTATCCAATTCCCTAGTCGACTGATCTTAAACAATGTGGAAAGTATTATGGGATGCATAATAAACTCGACACCTTTGCAATGTGACTCATATTCCTCCAATGGAAGTGAAACATACCATATTTTAACCTATGCCCAACCATGTCTACTATCGCATGGTCAGGAGGGATATTTTTTTCGCATCTGACCACATATCTACACCAAGTAGATGACAACACTAATTTTCAGTGGTTGCATGGTATAAATATCAAACTCAGAATCAACCAAGGTTCTATATTTTGTTTGACAGAACCATACCATACATATGTAGAGGCTCTAATTATTTATATAAATAAATAGCTAACAATATTTCAAGGTTGTCCAAGAGAAAATATACCAAATGTGTGCCAACAAGTTTCATCCCTATAAGATCACGATTCCTTGGTAAGTATCCAAAGAGTAGCTTCCATATAGTTGGATGAAGTCGCCCACGATATGGTATTACTTTAAAATCCAAACATTGCAACTCAACCATGTTTATGACCTTCTTGGAAAGCTCGATGTTCAATTTTCCTTGTCAAATATCATTTGAAAAACTTTTATTGACCTATATATTGGAAAATTGTGGAGGAGATGAATTTCCAGTAATAGAGGGTAAAAATAAATTAGGAGCTGACCACTAGTCGACCAATGGATCATCAATTTGATTTGATGCTAAACTGTCATATTTTTGATTTGAGCTTTCATCCGATTTCAAAGTTGTTTCATTTGTTCTTTCCTCCATTATCTCACAATCATTTTGAATGCTTGGCTTATTTACCATACCCACACCATACCTAGCCTAACAATTGAGGGTTTCAGAGGCTGTTGGATCTCATCTTGTAATCATAGATAGAAATCCATCATTATTATGCTCCATTTCCAATATCTACATCTCACTCAAATTGCTTCGGTAAAAATATTGTATGGGTGTTGTAAGGAAGAGCGATGATTTCCTAGTTGCAATCTCAGTCTAGCATATTTGTTCAATGCATTGAAATATATTGCTTCATGCTTGTTTGGATTTTCCTTGACATCTATTTTCTTACAATTGAGAATGTATCCTAAAGGAATGGAAAGGTTGTGGCTGGTGGTCTCCCTCCATTTGTAAATATAGACATGATACATCTGTTGGCTTGAGAAAATGACATAAGTTGGGTATTATTCATAGTTTCCTTATGTGTACACATTTGAATGAAGCTTCTTGTATAGTTTCCTCCACATATATTTCTTTCTCTAAAGTGGTAATATATTTCGATTCATTTCCAAGATACCTAGATGATCATGTAGCATGGTAGATAATGATGAATTAGAAAACAAACTCCTTGGTTGTGCCGTCTTCTTCTTTCAATACCTTAATAGTGGCATAATTTCAAATAGTCTTTTCGTAATTTTACTTGTAATTTTTTGAAATTAAGTTGAATTATATTGTAATGAGTGCATTTTCGATAGAAGTCGACACCCTCCATTTGCCGAGTTTGAATTATTGAGTCTCATTGTTAAAGGGTGGAGTTGCAAAAAATCCTTTGAGGTCTAAGTTAGTATTTAAATGGCTCGAATTGATGAATTATTAGAGTTAATGAATACTCTAATACTCTCTACTATTGACAATACACTCATAATTGAAAAATCAACTCTCACTAATGTTCTAACCTATTTACAATATTTGTAGGACAAAATAGAACTTCTCCAGCTTGAATTGCAACTCCAACAAGATGAAATACAACAAAATAATCAACATTATGAACTAGTCCTTGTTTAGAACAATTATCTTTTTGAATTTGAGAATGATTCCTATAAGTAGCCAACACATGATCAAATCAATGATGCCATATCAGAAGAAGATTCAAACGAAGATGAAGTTTTTCATAAACAAGCTCCACTTGCACTTTCGAAGCCCATCATCAGACCTTGGGAATAAATCATCAACAACAAGTGCATAACATGTCTTGGATACAAATGGAAGCGACCTCTCACATTCCATATTATTCCAAACCAATCCAGTTCTAGAGTGTTGGATTCCTTCAAGAAAATCCAACTTCACCTTCTCACGTTCAAGATCAGATTCCTAAATGCCAACATTGTCATCGACTTGGCCACATCTACGATCAATGTTTTTATATTCATCCTTTTGAGCATCGTGGAAAGATAATCATCCTTTATACAAATGTTCCAAACAAAACCCACAAGAGTAAAAAATCACTATGGGTGGATCACTTATTGGAAATGTTCATCAATAACCAAGAAGATATATCAGTCATACCAAAGAATTCATTCTTGAGTATTGACACATCTTGCAGTGGAAACATTTTTATCTTCTCACCTTGACTTTGACAGGGGGGACTAATATCAGTGATTGGCGGTCAACCTTCATCTTTCAAAGTCTTATCAATCAAGCAATAACAAGCTAGCCAGAGTCAGAGCCATATTCGATCAACATGATTTGGTTTGTGGTCTTACTTAAACCCACCATTTAGTAGAATAATTACAACTTCTGCTAGACAACAGTTTGTTGTGATATTTAAACCATCATTTGAGAGCACTTCCAATTAGTAGAAGACATTAACTTCTAGTTAAATTTGAAAATTTTCTGGGAACCACTGAGCCTTAGAGCCATGTTCTATATTTTGTGGTCTTCCTTAACCCGCCATTTAATATAAGACATCAACTTCTTCTAGCCATTTGGTTTGTGGTAATCCCAAAACCAATAGATTCAGAGAGCACATTCAACCATTGGTATTTGTCCACTTCTAGATTTCAACTCTCTACTTGGACTCACATACACCTTTTCAGATAAAGGGGGGGAATGTTGAAAATCTAATCCATTAGAATTATGATATTTTGTATTATTCACTTCAGAAGGAATATGAAAAGTCACATGAATAGGAATTGTCATTGGGAGTCCATGAGACCTCTTGGAAGATAAATGAAAAGGTCATAGACCATGTATTTATGTGTGTATCATATTAATAAAATTCATATCACACTTATCTCCATTTGAGGGTATTCTAACAACATACCATTACTCCAACCATTTTTTTTTTTTATGAAGGCTTTCTCTTTCTTTTTCACCTTCATCCTCCACTCCATAACCTTGATAACTTTATCCTTACAGAAGCCCCACTTGAGTTGGAGAATAGCCAACCAAAAAAGAGAGGAAGAGTTACTATTGTGATAGTGGGTAGCCTTCCTAAGTTGCACAAAACTAGCCCCTTGATGCTTGGGACTTTACACTTTGTGGGTGCTAGATTTTATTGTAACACTCTCAATACCATTCCAACACATTTGTGAGAAGTATTTCATCTATTGGGTAGACTCGTATATCTACACAATACACTATCTTACCCTTTCTAAGTTTCCCACACCATACCAATAACATCCTGCTTATTCAAAATTTATATCATTTTGGTGTTGTTAGACCTCAAACACTTTATTTCCCAGCTAACCTTTCCATCCCTCTCACTCATGTGGTTCAAGGATGCATCCTCCACAATTTTTTTATTGTATTAAACTATAAATGCACTACTTCTAGTGCTTGTAATCATTGTCACCACAAAATATTTCTAAACATTGAGTGAGGTTTTTCCACATCCTCTTTGGTGACTGTTGAGAACTTGAGTTCATTATTTGCCAATATCAACCCCTACAATGCACAATTACCCTCATTCTAGCCCTTACACATGGATTTTTCACTCTCAGGATTTGTAACTCACTCTCTTCTCAATGTCTGATGCCAAACCTTCATCACATAAAAATTAGAAAATAGAATTAAGAACCATTACTCAAAACTTGAATTTTTTTTCTAGTATACATAAGCACTCCATATTCATGGTTGCAATTGGTGTCCATGTTTTAGTACGATATGCGCTACAAGTGCAGTGCACATTGAGAGGGGAAACACATAGTGAATCTCCTAGGAGAGATTCAACCCAAGAGAGGTGGGGATTGAGAGAAGTGTGATTTAGACCATGCCACTTGAATAGTGTCATGTGCATGTGGCACCTTTATGTTGATCTTATTGCTCGATAGAGGATAGTGGGAGGGGGCCTCCAACCTTGTTCCTCTTTTAAAAAAAGTTTCCATTTCCTTGCTTAAGAATTACAAACTTAATTTTTTATTTCACTTATATTCTCCCACTTTTTTTAATAACTCAAAGTCTCGTTTTTAAATTGCTTGCCTCTCTTTACTCTCTCGTTGCTCTAATATCAATATTTGACCTACTCAAACTGCTCACTTTTACACATGCTCTCCATATTATAAGTTCACTCCTCTTGTTCCTTTTGATTTCCACTCTCTTGCGAAGAATGGGTTGGGATAACCTCGTTTATATAATCCTTCATCCTATCTTTAACTTTCCCATTAATTTTAGAAACTAGCTTTTCTTTTTAATTTTAATTGACAACTTTCATTCAAACTTATCTCTCTATTTGATGTTTCATTATCTACTAAAGGTTTTCAAAATTCTTTTCATTCGTTTTAAGATGCCCTTCACTCTATATTGCCTCATTAATTTTTTCCTCATTTAATAGTTCTCCTCTTCACACATACATCCACCTTACCACAACATGGATTCTTCTTTGTCACGAATAGGATCCGCCAAAGAGGCAACTTCATTCAAAAATTTTGTAGAGTCCTTATGCTCTCCCTACCCATATTTCAATGCATGAGTCCTTTCCACCACAACCTCAGTTATGTGAGTTCCGTTTGACTCTCTCTATCATGAAATGAGTCTCATTTTTCGTTGCACTCTCATACTATTGCCACGCTTTCCTATCATGACTCAACCTCATTTTTTCCTATGGAGTTCCTTGACAAATTGGCACATGTTCATGGCCACAAGAATAAGGCTCAATCCCAAGATCCCACATCCACCATGAACACCTCCTCTTTTGTGAGTATTTCCCCTTGGTCAAAACATAGAAATTTTAGAAAACACCTTTCCCCTTCGACCCCTCCTCTTCTCCTTCCGTGCACTCTTCTTCTCTGCCCAATCTCCTTTCCTCTTCAACCCTTCCATTATTCCCCCTCTGCCCCGTAGTCCCTCACCCATATATGTGACATCCCACCCCCTCCATTCCCTCCTCCATTCTCTTGTAATCCCCCACTCTTCGCCCAACATTATGATGGCCTCTCAACCAACCACGATTCCAACAGGTAACAACACGAGGTCTAGTAAGGGGAATCAACAAGGGGAAATAGGCTCTCCATAAAAAAAAAATATAGAGAAAGGGGACAAGCAAGGTGAAATCCTAGTGGTGGATTTGCAACAAAACAACCCTGTAGGCTTGCAATCCAAAGACACAACCGAACTCCAAATTCCCCAACATAATTCAGATTCTGACAACACGATAGCTCCCTCCAAGGACCCAATTTTACTATCAATGCAACTGCATAATTTTGCTCAATTATTGGAATGACTATAGGTTGAAGTGATCACTCTATCAACTAGAGTCTCCGAATTTGAGTCAGAGAACGTCTCCCTTAGGAAAATGTAGGAGGAAAACCAAGTGCAAGAAACCCTCCACCCACCTAATGATGCCTTACATGCATAAATGCTTTATCTCAAATAAAATCATGAGGAGTTTCAAACTCAACAAGATA
>SNQJ01S0042390.1:5713-29169 GCA_010110895.2 Picea sitchensis
GAGGTAGGGGATTTGGTTTTTCTGCGATTACATCCATACAGACAGTCCTCCTTGAAGAGGAGCGGAGTAGAGAAGCTGAAGCCAAAGTATTATGGGCCATACAGAGTCATCAGGAGGATAGGTGAGGTGGCATACAAGATAGAGTTACCAAAGGGTAGAAAGATCCATAATGTATTTCACATCTCTTGCCTTAAAAAGGCCGTGGGAAAACAGATCAACATTTCAGAGGTGTTGCCACCCTTGGATGAGGAGGGCCAGTTGGAGCTAGTGCTAGAAGAGGTGCTCGAGCAGAGAGAGCACAAGTTGAGGAGCAGGGTCTTCAAGGAGTGCTTGGTTAGATGGAAGGGTATTCCAGTGGAGGATGCCACATGGGAGGGAGAGCATATTCTGCAACACCCAGGATTGATGTTGGTTGAGGACAAGCAATCTAGGGAAGGGAGGACTGTGATGTCTCGTTCCCAAGAGTAGGCCAACATGGAGTGACTTAGTAGTCTA
The DNA here is from genome assembly GCA_010110895.2 of Picea sitchensis. NCBI lineage: Eukaryota > Viridiplantae > Streptophyta > Pinopsida > Pinales > Pinaceae > Picea > Picea sitchensis. The sequence continues at coordinate 6,209 of SNQJ01S0042390.1, forward strand.
TATGTTCCCGTAGACTATAGTCAGGCACAAACAGGGAACACAGAGGAGAAATAAGGGTGATTTGGTGGCTAAACGATGAATTAAGACAAAAAACATAGGAAAAGTGACTTAAGCCTAAGTCAACGAATAATTAGAACGAAAAGATGAAAAAAAGGGACTTAATTAATTAATTACTCACCTTATGAGGAAAAGCGCCTAGCTTAAGTGAGGTCAATGGTGAATTAGATCGGGAGGAATTCGACATAATTCCTCATTATGCATTGTTATGATTTGATGTTGAGCTTCCCAGAGGAGGAAGAGATTCAACTTCTACTATTTTGTGGATTTTTGGAGGAAGCCACCACCATTGATCGATTTCGGTGTTGAGAGACACACCCTAGCCCATCGGGGATACCATCTAGGTATTTCACCGTGCCATTCAGAAGTATCCAGTTTCAATATGCGCGAAAACTCATCCAGTGAGGGCACAAGGTTGGATAAAGGGTTTGTTTAATTGCACGAGACCAGAGCTCGAATTGTAGTTTCGCCAGGCCAGGTGAGATCCATCTAGGGCACATTGATTGAGCCACCTACCATCCGATTCGGATGGTGGAATCCCTTAGAGCACATCATTCAACCATCTAGGGTGCAACTCTTGTGGAAGGACAATTGGGGTCATAGGCGGAGCATCAGAGCAGATGCGGAAACCCTTCGACCCAGTTCCGCATTTGGAAATGTGAAAGTTTTGAGTCCTATATCAGACGATTTTGTTGGTGGAATCATTTGGGGCGTATCTAGTGTCCCAGGAGGTGCGTAAAACCCCCCAGGGGTCCAGATATAGTGTTTTAGAGACCAGATCTGACATCCGGTACTTATCCATTTCAGTCTAGAGTCCAAGGCACTTATTTTGATACAGTTTCCAGTCCATTCCGACTGGTATCACCATTGGGGCGAGTTTTCTGGATTCTACTGCAGTTACCGTGAGCTGTTAGACTGCTTTTTTTTCCGATCTATCCATGCATGCATTAGATCTACCTTCATATTCTAATCATGTGGGTATTTTATGTTATTTTGTTGTTACTTTACTGATCAAAGGATGCGACATGCTTATCTTCTATATTTCTAGTATTTCATTGTATTTGTTGTAGTCTCCTTAAAACATATTGTTGGAAATTGATGTTCATTCATTTAAAATACATCATAGATATGATTGTTTAAACCATAATGTACCTTATGCTGCATGCAACAACCAAAAAGCATCTCAAGCACATAACTTAAACACATCCAGAAACCCCAATTATCCGGATAGAAGAAGATGTATCCAAAATCCCAATTATCGGATATGAATTGAGAACACTAGATCACGTAGTGGAGGAAATATCTTGATTAGCCGGATCAAGGATATTTCACACTACTCCATGGCAAACCTGAGCATGAGGCAATACATGAAGGCTTAAGCGATACATGTAAACATGTACATATTACATAATATGTAATACATATTATGTATATGTTTTGTTATGTAATACATAGTCATAATATATATATATATATAAATTAGTTTTATAATCAATGTTGTGGTTTTTAGTTTATTATAGTGTGAAAGGCCTATTTTTTATCTTAATATGGGAAAATGAAAGGTAGGAAAGTTATCTATGGAGATACATCTAAGAATCCGACACGCAATAATGGCATCCAAAGTTGCAAATGGAACCTCCATCAATGTTAGGCAACAAAATGATAGCTTAACACTGAGCTATCAAAGGCAATGAAAAATGTTAGAGAGTGGAAATCAGTGGAAGGTGAAAACAAACAAGAATATTCTTGGTTTGTTGAAGACAAGTAAGGAAACAATGGAGATCATATATATTTGTATTGTGCCAAACATATATCTCGTAACAAAACAAGTGGTTGATAATTTCCTTGCACATGTTACGAGATATATGTTTGGTGCAGGCCACATATATTGTTTATACACTTGTCAAACAAGGGAGAAATTATATCAAGTTGAATATTGTTTCAAATTGAGCAATTATTATAAGAATGCATGTTTTTCAAAATTATGTGCATCCATCGTTGATGATATTGAGAAAGACAATGTAAGTTTTTGTTTCTATTTTTGTGTCGTTTAATATTTTTAGTATCATGGTAATGTTTTAATTTTATTTAACATGAAATGTTATATTTTATTTTAACAGGATTTCTTGAGCGACTTTCACATGTGTTGGTGGGGATTTACTCTATAGAGAATGATATCATGGATGTCATCAGCACTTTTCATATTGAAAAGAAGACACAAGAAGGAAGGAAAAATAAACATAAAGTAATGGAGTTTGAACATGCAAGAGTGAGAGAAGAACATGAAGAAAGAAAAATCCTCATTCTAGAAATCCTAAAAGGGGTACATTTGAAAATGAGGAAACTGCAAATGAAGATCTTGTTGAGATTGGTCCCAACAATGGGAACATCACTCATTCTCATAAAGAACACACAAGATAAAAGAGTGATGGTTGATGATGGGTCTATTCCTATTGATTATGAAATCATTGATTTAGATGAAACATTTAAATAATAAAGGGAAGAAAACAAATGTTCAAAAAGCCATCGTTAGCTCAAAGTATTATAGTGAAATTTATAAAGGTAGCAAATAAATAATAACATTGGGTGTTGATCTAGAGGATGGTATTATGAAAACAACACAAAATGCCATTCGGGGAAATAGAATGAGGGATGGAAAACTTAGTGAGATTGATGATGGCCACACATTTTGGGTTGAATGTGAAACAACTTTATAAACACACTGAAGGGCATGAAAAATATCAAATTGAAAACCACATCACTTGTATATTCAAAATTTGAAACATTGATTAGATACAATCCATACGCACATGTGGTTGACTACCTAGTTCTTGTTGACCCAATGGAAGTTCCCTACTGAGGGAAGAATTTAATAGATCAAAATGTTTTACTACAAATATTATTATGTGATTGGAGGAAATCATTCTGCAGAGGCTAGTAGAGAATTGATGCAAGAATATTCCAATAATCCTCTCTTTGAGACAATCAAATGCATAGTTTATGTCGGTTTAACATATTCATAAGAGAAAGGAATTTCTTGGCATGGGATCATAACACAAACAATGAGGTACATAATGTCTATGACCTTCATTCAAAGGGTGAGAGTTATCCGCGGTGATTTTCTGAAGAATATGTCACGGGAGATATCAAATGTTGATGCGAATTTTTGGAAACAATGTTGTATGGAAGCGGATTCCCCTTGGTGATGAAAATACAAAGAAAAATATACATAGGAAGTAGTATATTATTTAGAATGTGGATAACTATTTTCAATTGAGATCTAGAACTAGACAGGTATGGGATTCGATAGATGAGATATTCACCCTATGAAAATGTTAGTATAAAAATGTGAGAGAGAGTTAAGAAGGCTAAACCATTGATATGTGGCATAAGTAAGACAAGTCCTGACATTAAAAATCTTCTTGTTGATATGACTATAACACCTTGGGGATCAATACAAGGGTGAAGGATGATAAACTTATCAAAAGTATATTATCACGTGTTAGGTTGGGATAATTGTCAATGAAAGAAATGTGTGATGAATTTAAAAATTAAACTTACGGTGAGTTATTTTTATTTATGTTAGAACAAGATAGTTATTTTTGGAGTTTAATATGGGTTTAGCATTATTTTTGTTTTATTTTATTCACAAGGTGTATATGAAAATACAAAGGAAATGGTCAAGATGAATAAAAGTTGGGATGATGTTAAACTCAACTATCCAATTCAAACTCTTCTTGATATTGAAACAATTTTTTGTTGCATTAAAAATGTATGTTGATTTATTACATTCATATTATTCATTTGTAAGTTAATTATTTATATTTTAATAGTTATAGATATATAACTATATGTTTGTTATTTCCATTAAAGATGCCAAAGAAGAAAGAAGATGGAGTACCTGAAACTTTCAAAGTTTTATTCAAAAATCCATGTTTGAAAGAGAAACGAGATGTGTTTGAAAATGTTCAACCTGATGATACCCGATCACTACATTTGGAATGGGCCGACACCATTCAATATAAAAGTGATATTAGGTGATTGTGAAAAATTTGCAAGTATTGTTCCTAAAAGAATACTCCCTAGTTATTGGGATATCCTTCATGGTTATAATATGAAGCATTGAATATGATCTTGAGCCTTATACTTACCAAGATTTCAATAAAATGGTGATGTTGTAACTTTTGTAAAGTGGTTATGGGATTTACTGAAGTTACAACATCACCATTTGGAGATTTCTAATATTTCATTAAGACCTGGCAAGGATTAGACAATCAAGCTTCAAGGGAAATAAACGACAATGATGCAGTTTATTTGGTAAGATATTGAAAGTGTATATTTAGCTTGATTAAACAAAACATTTTTAATTCACAAGTTAATTGATTTTCACTTATTTATGTTACATGCACAAATATGATATTCAGAGCTACAAGAAAAAATCATTTAAACATAATTTTTGAGGTATACATCTTGCAACTGGACAAAGATGATTCTTATAATTCTAGTCTTGTCAATGCAAATGAGTAAAGGAGAGACTCCTAGTAGTATATTGGTATACAATGTTGTGGTTAGAAAGCTAACATATATGAGGAAAAGATTTGAAAGGAGAGATAAGTTAACATTTATCAAAAATCACAACATTAATTAATTATCTTATAGATAATTTTTCAAATGAAGGAGGTTGGGTTTTGGATTTGTTCTCGGGTTCAGTTAATAATTATGATCTAATATTTATGAAATCATACTTCAATCTTAGTTTTATTTTAATTTATGTCTTTTCTGATTATCTAACTTCATTATTTATTTTGTATTTGGTGATTAGAATTTTAACATTAGCGTGTTGCTTACCTCTGAAGGAAGGAATTGTATAGCCATTGAAAATGACCCAATGCGGTGCAGTTTTATTCAACGGGGTAAATGTTATTCCAATTCTTTAGATGAGGAAATGCAGTTGGCTTGAGGAAGGAGATTTTAATTGAATCAAAGGTGGAAAAATTGTCAAAGGAACCTCAAGTACCATTAGGATGAATATTCGAGGAAAGGATCACTTTGGAGAACAGACAAATATCAAAGAGTGATGGATAGAAAAGAATGACACAATGGAAGCACAAAATGACGTCGGAGAAGATGATAATGTATCTGTTGAGAATGATGAATTTGGGATATATGATATTGTTGATTAGTTTAAAGATGTCTTTGAAGACGATGCTCAATTTTCCAAATTTTTGATGAGTTATAATTCTAATGTGTTTGACTTTTCATATTCAAAGTAAGAATAAAGATGTATCTATTTTTGTTTTGTGATGAATCTTTTTATTGTTTACTTTTTAGTTTGATTTGTATGTGAATCACTATACATTTGAAATTTTATTAAATTTTTTCGTTTGATTTGTATGTGAATCACTATACATTTGAAATTTTTATTAAATGTTGTCATTTTTTTACTTCAAATGTATAAAAATATGAAAGAAAATGATAATTTTGTTATAAAATTTAGACTTTTTTTGTTCAATTATGTCCATAAAAATGCTTTATTTGACATGTTATTTTAAGGAATATGTACCAAAATGTATAGGTTTTTTATGATATATGGCTATAAAAAGTGTATTTTTTTGATAAATATTCAAAAGTAGTGTTATTTAACTACATTTTTTTTTTCGATTTATTGAAGTAAAGATAAACAATGTGTTAAAAATGATGTTTTTCACTATATTTAAAAAATATGGAGCAATAAATTAATTAAGGAGACAAAATTCTATGAAAAATTGTAACTTAAAAAAAGTAAATGGTAAAAAACTTTTTTAAGATTGAAAGAAGCGTGAAAAAAAGACTAAAAACAGAGTTGAATAATATATATATATATATTGAAAATAGATGAAAAATGAGCATTTAAAAAAATAATATGGAAACATTGTGGATTGAAAAATTTAAAATATCGAAAATCATCTAAAAACGAAGAGGGGGTGCTACTGATAGCACCATTTTTAGAAACGCGGTAAAAAATTGGACCCCCTAAAAAATGAGAACTCTGGAGAGTTCTCGTTAAGTTGGTAACTATGTTGTTTCCATTGATTGTTAATTGGAAATCCTTCAACTATCTTGGTATGCCCATTTTTCAAAGCCCCACTTCCTCACAACGATGGAAAAAAATATTGGACAAATTAGCCAACAAAATTCAAAGTTGGGGTGCTCGCTGGCTAAATCCACCAGGGAAAATCGTTCTCACCAAATCTGTTTTGTTTGCACTAACAATTTTCCAGTGTGCAAGTCTATTAGCACCCAAAGGAATCCTCGAAAAAATCTCAAACTCTCTGAGGATTTCTATGGGAAGGAGGGAGAACAAATACAAAAATATTTCATCTCGTCAATTAGACAATTGTGTGTCAACCAACAGGGAAAGAAGATCTGGTTGTTCGTAACCCTTCWCTCATGAATATTGCCCTGGGAGCAAATCTATTTTGGTKTCTCATCTCTGGTTCCCTGCACTGGTGGAAGCAAGTTATTTTAGTTAAATATATTCRCTAACCCTGAATCCACAAGCTGGACACYCCCCTTCCCTCCTCCAATGGCTCTCCAATTTGGAAACTACTAAGAATGGCAGTGCCTCAGATTCAATCTAAGCTTTCCTAGGGTCTTGGAAATGTCTCCCTCATTAACATTTAGACGGAAAACACTYTGGGAAAGAGACCTTTGGAAAAAATTGGAATTCTCAACCCCATCAGAGTTTGGTGCTTATCCATTGGGTTATCTAAGCTTCAAGATTTTTCTGAATGGACAGTATCTGGCCTCTAGCAGTCTTGGAAAATTTTATCACCCTATGATCAAAACTTTCCTCTTCTCCCTAATCTCTTTGATCATCTTATTGGATGCACCCCTCTTAACTCACATTGCAGAGACTCCAACTACTGGGGCACAAAAAATTATTCAATCAAACTAGGATATGCTAGTCTTCTTGCAGATTCTCCAGGGCCACCTCTCTCCAATATTTGGTCATGTGTTTGATCTGGACCCTCTCTTCCAAAAACAACGTCTTTACCTGGGTCATGATACACAACAAAATTATTACAACGAAAAATCTTCAGAAGCGAGGCATCGCTGGCCCATCCATATGTGCCCTCTACATAGCTTCTAAGGAATCAATTCAACGTTTGATTTTTTTATAATACGATTATAATCTAGGAAGCTATTTACTCTAGTAGGGGTCGCAAAGACAAATCAATGGTGCTCAAATTGGATATGGCCAATGCCTTTGACCATGTAAAACACTCTTTTCCCTTAAAGGTTCTAGATCAATATGGATTCTCCTCAGAATTCATAGACTGGATTAAAGCTTGTATTGGCTTCCCATGGATAGCCCCGATGATAAATGGCCACCCGTCGCATTTCTTCAAATCAAGTAGAGGGATAAGACAAGGTTTCCTCTTGTCACCCTCTCTTTACATTCTTATGGCGAATTCTCTAAGTCGTATATTGGAAGAGGAGTGCAGATTGGGATGTCTTCCTAAGATCCAAATCGCTTCAGGAGTCAAAGCAATAAATCATTCCCAATTTCCAGATGACACTCTCCTCCTCGGCGTCGCCTCCCCTATCATTGCCAGGAGTTTCAAAGGGGTTCTGGACAACTTCCTAACAACTTCAGGAGGGAAAATAAATATCAACAAAAGAAGAATTTATGGATGGAATATACCAGGACACCAACAATATATCATTTCTAGAATTTTTGGGTTTCCATTGATTGTTAATTGGAAATCCTTCAACTATCTTGGTATTCCAATTTTTCAAAGCCTCATCTCCTCACAACACTGGAAAAAAATATTGGACAAATTAGCTAGCAGGATTCAAAGTTGGGGTGCTCGCTGGATAAATCTAGCAGTGAAAATCGTTCTCATCAAATCTGTTTTGTTTGCACTGACAATTTTCCAGTGTCCATGTCTATTAGCACCCAAAGGAATCCTTGAAAAAATCTCAAACTCTCCGAGGATTTCTATGGGAAGGAGGGAGGACAAATACAAAAAAAATTCATCTCGTCAATTGGACAACTGTGTGTCAACCAACAGGGAAAGGAGGTCTGGCTATTTGTAACCCTTCTCTCATGAATATTACCCTGGGAGAAAATCTAGTTTGGCGTCTCATCTATGGTTCTATGGACTGGTGGAAGAAAGCTATTTTAGTTAAATATATTGGTTAACCTAGAATCTGCAACCTGCAACCCCCTTCCCTCCTCCAATGGCTCTCCAATTTGGAAACTAGTAAGAATGGAAATGCCTATGATTCAATCTATGATTTCCTCGGCTCCTAGAAATGGCGCCCTCATTAACGTTTGGAAATTATGGGAAAGAGACCTTTGGAAAAAATCAGAATTCTTAACCCCATCAGACTTTGGTGCTTATCCATTGGCTTATCCAAGCTTCATGATTTTTCTAAATGGACAGTATCTGGCCTCTGGTATTCTTGTAAAACTTTATCGCCCCATGATCAATGCCTTCCTCTTCTCCCTATTCTCTTTGATCATCTTATTGGATGCACCCCTCTTCACTCACATTTCAGAGACTCTCGCTGTTGGGGCACAACAAATTATTCAGTCAAACTAGGATATGCTAGTCTTCTTGCAGATTCTCCAGGGCCACCTCTCTCCAAGATTTGGTCCTGTGTTTGGCCTGGACCCTCTCTTCCAAAAATCAACTCCTTTACCTGGGTCATGATACACAAAAAAATTATTACAGTGGAAAATCTTTAGAAGCGAGGCATCGGTGGCCCATCCAGATGTGTCCTCTACATAGCTTCCGAGGAATCAATTCAACTATTGTTTTTTTGATAATATGATTCTAGTCTAGGAAGCTATCCACTCCAGCAAGGGTCACAAAGACAAATTAATGGTGCTCAAATTGGATATGGCCAATGCCTTTGACCGTGTAAAACACACTTTTCCCTCAAAGGTTCTAGATCAGTATGGATTCTCCTCGAAATTCATAGACTAGATTAAAGCTTGTATTGGCTCCCCATGGATAGCCTCGATGATAAATGGCTTCACGTTGCATTTCTTCAAATCAAGTAGAGGGATAAGATCAAGTTTCCCCTTGTCACCCTCTCTTTACATTCTTATTGAGGATTATCTAAGTCGTAAATTGGAAGAGGAGTGCAGATTGGGACGTCTTCCTGGGATCCAAATCGCTCCAGGATTCAAAGCAATAAATCATTCCCAATTCGTAGCTGACACTCTCCTCCTTGGCGCCGCCTCCCCTATCATTTCCAGGAGGTTCAAACGAGTTCTGGACAAATTCCTAACAACTTCAGAAGGGAAAATAAATATGAACAAAAGAAGAATTTACAGATGAAATATACCAGGACACCAACAAGATATCATTTGTAGAATTTTTGGGTTTCCATTGATTGTTAATTGGAAATCCTTCAACTATCTTGGTATGCCCATTTATCAAAGCCTCGCCTCCTCACAACACTGGAAAAAATATTGGACAAATTAACCAGCAAAATTCAAAGTTGGGGTGCTCGCTGGCTAAATCCACAAAGGAAAATCATTCTCATCAAATATGTTTTATTTGCACTAACAATTTTCCAGTGTGCAGGTCTATTAGCACCCAAAGCAATCCTCAAAAAAATATCAATCTCTTTGAGGATTTCTATGGGAAGGAGGGAGAAAAAATAGATAAAAAATTCATCTCGTCAATTTGACAACGGTGTGTCAACCAACAGGGAAAGGAGGTATGACTGTTCATAACCCTTCTCTCATGAATATTTCCCTGGGAGAAAAGGTAGTTTGGTGTCTCATCTCTGGTTCCCTAGAATGGTGGAAGCAAGTTGTTTTAGTTAAATATATTGGCTAACCCCGAATCCGCAGCCTGGACACCCCCCTTCCCTCCTTCAATGGCTCTCCAATTTGGAAACTACTAAGAATGGCAACGCTTCTGATTCAATCTTAAGCTTTCCCGAGCTCTTGGAAATGGCGCCCTTATTAACGTTTGGACGAAAAAAATTATGGGAAAGATACCTTTGGAAAAAATCGAAATTCTTAACCCCATTAGACTTTAGTGCTTATCCATTGGCTTATCTAAGCTTCATGGTTTTTCTAAATGGACAATATCTGGCCTCTGGCAGTCTTGGAAAACTTTATCACCCCATGATCAACGCTTTTCTTTTCTTCCTATTCTCTTTGATCATCTTACTGGATGCGCCCCTCTTAACTCACATTATAGAGACTCCCGCTACTGGGGCACAACAAATTATTCAGTCAAACTAGGATATGATAGTCTTCTTGAAGATTCTCCAGGGCCACCTCTCTCCAAGATTTGGTCCTATGTTTGGTCTGGACCCTCTCTTCCAGAAATCAATGGCTTTACCTAGGTCATGATACATAACAAAATTATTAAAGTGGAAAATCTTCATAAGTGAGGCATCACTGGCCCATCCAAATGTGCCCTGTACATGGCTTCCGAGGAATCAATTCATCGTTTGTTTTTTTTGATAATATGATTCTAGTATAGGAAGCTATTCACTCCAGCAGGAGTCACAAAGACAAATGAATGGTGCTCAAATTGGATATGGCCAATGCCTTTGATCGTGCAAAACACTCTTTTCACTCAAAGGTTCTAGATCAATATGGATTCTCCCCAGAATTCATAGACTAGATTAAAGCTTGTATTGGCTCCCCATGGATAGACCCGATGATAAATGGTCGCCCATCACATTTCTTCAAATCAAGTAGAGGGATAAGACAAGGTTGCCGCTTGTCACCCTCTCTTTACATTCTTATGGTGGATTCTCTAAGTTGTAAATTGGAAGAGGAGTGCAAATTGGGACGTCTTCCTGGGATCCAAATCGCTACAGGAGTCAAAGCAATAAATCATTCCCAATTCACAAATGACACTCTCCTCCTTGGCGTCGCCTCCCCTATCATTTCTAGGAGGTTAAAACGGGTTCTGGACAACTTCCTAACAACTTCAGGAGGGAAAATAAATATCAACAAAAACATAATTTACGAATGGAATATACCAGGACACCAACAAGATATCATTTCTAGAATTTTTGGGTTTTTATTGATTGTTAATTGGAAAACCTTCAACTATCTTGGTATTCCCATTTTTCAAAGCCTCTCCTCCTCACAACACTAGAAAAACATTGGACAAATTAGCCAACATAATTCAAAGTTGGGGTGATCCCTGGATAAATCCAGTATGGAAAATTGTTCTCATCAAATCTGTTTTGTTTGCACTAACAATTTTCTAGTGTGCAGGTCTATTAGCACCCAAAGGAATCCTCAAAAAAATCTCGAACACTCCGAGGATTTCTATGGGAAGGAGGGAGAACAAATTCAATTTTTTATTGTCTCGTCAATTGGACAACTGTGTGTCAACCCACAGGGAAAGGAGATCTCGCTGTTCGTAACCCTTGTCTCATGAATATTTCCGTGGGAGTAAAGCTAGTTTGGAATCTCATCTCTAGTTCCCTAGACTGGTGGAAGCAAGCTATTTTAGTTAAATATATTGGCTAACCCCAAATCCGCATCCTGGACACCCCCCTTCCCTCCTCGGATGGCTCTCCAATTTGGAAACTTCTAATAATGGCAACGCCTCTTATGCAATATAAGCTTTCACAGGCTCCTAGAAATGGCGCTCTCATTGATGTTTTGATGGAAAACATTATGGGAAAGAGACCTTTGGAAAAAATCAGAATTCTTAACCCCATCAAACTTTGGTGCTTATCCATTAGCTTATCCAAGCTTTAAGATTTTTCTAAATGTACAGTATCTGGCCTCTGAAAGTATTGAAAAACTTTATTGCCACATGATTAGCGCCTTCCTCTTCTCCCTATTATCTTTGATCATCTTATTGGATGCATACCTCTTAACTCACATTGCAGAGACTCTCGCTGCCGGGGCACAACAAATTATTCAGTCAAACTAGGATATGCTAGTATTCTTGCGGATTCTCCAGAGCCACCTCTCTCCAAGATTTGGTCCTGTGTTTGGTATAGACCCTCTCTTCCAAAAATCAACGCCTTTACCTGGGTCACGATACACAACAAAATTATTACAATGGAAAATCTTCAGAAGCGAGGCATCGCTGGCCCATCCAGATGAGCCCTCTACATGGATTCTGAGGAATCAATTCAACGTTTTTTTTTTTAATGCCCCTTCACCTTACAACTCTGGGATCTCACCACTACTTCTCTCCGCCCTAAATTTCACCCTCCTTCCAATTGGAATGATATGTTTGTTCATTGGAAGCAAATATACACTGGAAGCTTCAACAAAAAAATCCTATTTGCAAGTCTTTGGAGGTGGACTCCAAAGTTCATTTGTTGGGGAATTTGGTTAGCAAGAAACAAGGTCATATTCCAAAATAAATCTCTCCCCCCCAACGGATTCATGCACAATCTTGTGACCTCCTTTCAGAAGTTTTCTCTATCCAAAATAAACTTCCACACAATAAGGTTTTTCTCACAGACTCAGAGCAATTTTGGATAACTAGTATTTTAGGCAATCACTCCGCCATTCGCACCACTCCCACTCAAAATACAAAACATTATATGTGGTAGCTGCGATTACCCAATCAAGAATTTATTCAATGGAAACATCAACAACATTCTCACCTTCTATTTTTTGATGGAGTATCGACAAGAAACCCAGGGGTGACAGGGGTAGGGGGAGTTGTCTTTGACTTATGGCAAACAAGGTTATGGATTTTGCTTGGTGATTAGGGAATGCTACTAATAACCACACAGAGGTCCTTGCAACATTCATGGAACTTCACCTTATTCCATATAATAGATCTTCAATGCTCAAGGCCATTGGAGACTTTGATCTGATCATAAGGGGACTTAATCAAACTCTCAAGATCGTGAATCCCATCATCACCATAACTCTTCTCCGAATCAAATACATGGAACACAAATTTGAGAAAGTCTACTATTACCATGTGTATAGAACTCGGAACACTATCATTGATTCCCTCGCTAAAGAAGCAAAATCACTTGCTACTGGGAAACTAAGATTAAACTCCTCTACTAGTCAGGTCTCTATCCCCCACGCAATATGCACCGGTCCAACCACCCCATATGAACAATATGTTACATGTGCATCTTCGCCTTGGACACCCTTTTGACTCCACCATGTTCCCTCCTCCTCCTCTACGTGTCGTCCTGCCTTGTGCACGATGCCCCCCTTCACATCTGCCCTCCTTCACGCATCGACCGATCATTTTTGTATCTCCCTCGTGCAAGAATTGGTGCTCTGTACTTCAAACCTCCCTCTGCAACTATCTTCGCATGTCCTGGATATTTTTAAGAAATACGGCCATGGCCTCACCCTCTCTCAATGATTCAAGTGGAATTCAACCCACCATCATCATGTTGTTGGCATCCACCTTCCGCGACCTTCTGCCTCCGGTTTTCTACGTCTGTTGGAAATGAGAATGCTTGAAACACAAAGGTGGCGTCATTGTTGGTTACCAGCTCAAGCCTCGGTGCAATTGGATTTCATACCATTTTCAACCTCGCATAATTATGTGGTGTTGCAGTAGGCACGACTGCCAGAGTTCAGAATTCTCCATAGGAAGAATCTAGGATCAACTACAGTCCCAACAGGAGGAAATTGTTTCACTCAAGTTGCAATTTGAACAACATGCACAACATTAACAGCCTCAGGAGCAGTGCCACAATGCATAAATGGCCCTCGTCATGCGCACGGTTAATAGGAACTCTTCCCTAATTTGCTCTATTTGTCGGTCTCAGCATCACCACGAAGTCCAGGAACATAACCGACCAATTAATTCTGCTGAATATAGAGCTTAAAATGAGGCACTCTGTCCACAATTGTATCCAAATGTGCCTCAGGTTCCAGTAGCGAGTCAAGCAGAAATTCTAGACCCAACTACAACTCATGAGATGGAGGTCCAACAACAGAACCAGGTGGACACAAGTTTACACTTGCATTAGTTAGCATGATTAGCAAAGTTTCATTCTTGCTCTGCTCTTTTGTAGCCATATTTCCTTGGCACTTTTGTATAAGCAACAATAGTTTAAAGTAGAAAATACAGACATGAATAGGGATAGAAACATCAAGTTTTTTTATACAAATTCAGCATATGGGATTTCTACAATCATTGGCTTTTTTTTTTTTTTTCAGCATATGGGATTTCTACAATCATTGGCCTTTTTTTTTTTGGAGAAATCCAGCCCCTTTCTAAATATAAATATACCTGTTTCTTAAAAAAAAAGATAAATAAATAATATTGAAAAAAGATTAATTTAAATCGTCCTCGAAATAAGAGTTGTGATGATGTGCCTTCAATGAAAGGATAATAATTTACTCTTTGTATATCATGTTGCGCCTACTTAGCACATTATGTCCAACCTCCTATATCATGTCGACAAGAAAAGAATTTACTTGTATACCATGTTGTGCCTTGTACTCTGGACATTGTGGTCAACCTTATATATCATGTTGTTCTGTCATAAAGGAGGGAGGGCATCTTGGCAAGGTTGGTTGGTGAGGTGTCCATTGCAGCAAGAAAAGTGAATTGAGGTTTTCTTATACCTTGTGGTGGAGGAGATCTTTATGTATGTTCATTACGTGATCATCACCACTCTTGAATCATCTTGAGGGTGTTGGCTAAGTTTCAAGCTTTTTATGTATGTGTTCATTAATAATGATTAACCATTTTGGAGAAGTTGGTTAAGTTTTAAGGGTAGAGTGATAGGGAAGTGTTTGATGATCAATGAAGTAAGAAAGCATGGAGGAATTTTGATTTTGGAATTTTGTTGGGTATCTCAATTTTTACGTGGAACTTGGTAGAAAAATAGATGGTTTTGGAGAAATTTTTATTATAAGTCCACTTTTAAAAGTATGAATTGTAGATGCGATGGGGATAATTATTCTAGGCATTGTCTCTTATAACACTCGTAGTTAATTAGATTGTTTTGATGTTTGTGCCCATTTATATGGTGTATCTCCTTGGATGTGTATCTTTTGGAACTTAATATTGAAGCTTCAAGGCATCTATTGCTTGACACAGTTTCCTAGTGTATAGTTAGGTTTGAATAGGACGTTTTTGGTCAATGTAGGGAACTCCACACAAGTACAAAATTTCATAAATGATAATGTAAGTATCTATTGATGGAGGGGAGTAATTATATTTATGAAGGATTTGAAGGAATACTCTAGGGTGTGGTAAAGGTTGAAAATGGTTTTGATGTTCTTGTTCTCACTGGTTTTGGTGATTTTGTTGAAGGTACCTTTAATATAGGCTTACATCAATGGTTTGGGAATTAGGGAGTGAAGGAAAAGTTTGGGTTGGCCAAAGTTGTCGAGTGATTTATAGATTTGGCCATTGGTATAACCATTATTACAAATTAATCTTATGAGGAGAGTTTTCTTTATCTTGGATTTTGTTAGACATGGTTTTCTTGATCTTGGTTTTAGATTGGGATGACCAACATTGTTGAATGCTCTATAGATTTGGCCATTGGAATAATAACCATTATTGCAAATGAATCTTATGAGGATATTTTTCTTGATCTTGGTTTTTTTTAGAGGGAACCGAGTAACCAAATAGTTGAGAACACTAAATTTTTGGAAAGGGTGGTGGAGAGAATTATAATTGTGATAATAGTGGGTATTTGTTAGGTATGGGTTTTTTTTATCTCCATGGTAAACTAGACATTTTTGGTAACACTAGACATTTCGACAATTGGGCTATCAAGAGTAGGGGGAGTGTCTTCGTAAGGAATCTCCAAGTCAGGTTTATCACTTGAAGTAGGAGCGAAACATTGTTTCACTATGGGTGTTATTAGAAGTTTGGCAACACGAACATCAAATATTTATGCTATCCATACAACTTTGGCCCTCCTAGCGCCAATTTGTTTTTTGACGTGGTGAAATGCCCTTCAATAGATAGGTGTACTCCCCGATATGAAGTCCCAATTAGACTCACAACATTTTGTTAAAATTTTGGTATGCTCGTTTAATCATAGAAAATTTCACATCATTGTCACCTAACCATAGGCATTTACATATGCCACCCCCGAGCACAATAAGATTTTCTTAGATAGAATGATTCCGACAAGTCCACACTAGAACCAATAGATAAACCCTAACCATAAACACCACTGCTGCAACAAAAACACAATACGAAGAGAATGTACCTCTACTAATGGAAGCGTACATTTACCAAGAATACTCTACGACAACTGCTGCACTACTCTCTCCAGACTTACGCCTCCTTCCGCTGCAACTGCAGCTCCTTAGATTGCGGACTAGTTGAGTGAGTGAGTGAGAGTGTAAAAATGAACTAAGGTGCCTCCTTATTTATACTAATCTTTCCAAGTGAATTTTCCAGGTGAAGCCGACTTCTATTTTATTCTCTTGGCATCAACTTCTCTTCTAGGGTTTTCACACATATGTTTGAGGGTTCTCTTACTCCCATAATATTCTAATCTAAGTATAAAGGTTACACTTGGAGGTTAATACCTCCCGCATCTACCAAAACATCAACACTACCTCTTATCTAGGGAGGTATTAACTAAGATGTTCTTCATGTAATGGTCTTCAAACACATCCATCCATTTAACATGGCATGGGAAAGACTCACATGGTCTTTCACACCAATCTACAGGTAGCATCACCATATCCACACATGCTATCTCATGATCAAACATATCATGTCTCAAGTGGCATAGACACACATACCATCTCATGATCAAACAGATCATGTCACAAGTATCACCATCATAACCATACAGGATCTGTCATAGTCACACACACAAACTATTTAATGGTAATGTCACAGTCATGCATCCAGGGTCTCATCATCCTTCTAGGATTTATGTCATCACGAGGCTTCAGTTAGTTCATATAGAACTAGGAAACTCGCCAGTTCACACATAATCTGGCATCTAGTTCATACAAAAATAGTAACTCGCTAGCTCACACAAAATTTGGCATCTAGTTCATACATAACTAGTAATTCGTCAATTCACACAAAATCTTGCATCTAGTTCATACAGAACTAGTAAGTCGCTAGCTCACACATAATCTGGCATCTAGTTCATACAGAACTAGTAACCTCTGGTTGGAACACCAGGAAATCAGTCCACAATGACCAGACATCTAATCAAAAGGATTAGGCGATGTAGTGCACACACACTACCCATCTAGCCTAAGGTTAGGAAACACCTCCAACCACATAGGTTGTCCCTCCAGCTTGAAAAGCTGGGAAAATCGCCAGCCTCGAAGGCTCGACATCTACTGATCTTGTGCGAGGTCATGTTGATTGGTGCCACTGTCAGTGACATGCCCGTGAATGACTACCCACTGCTACTACCACACTTTGATGCTGCCGCCCTAGAATCACATATGTAACTCATCACTCCCTCTTACTAGGGAATTCCTTTTGAACCACACCAAGCTTGTCCGTGAAGTACACAAACTTCAATCTTGAAAGAGGCTTGGTAAACACGTCTGCTATATGCTCATCAGTGGCGACATACTAGAGCTTAGATGATCCCTTCTACACCATATCTATTACATAATGGTACATAATCTCGATATGCTTGGACTTGTCATGAAGCACCAGGTTCTTTGAGAACTTCACACAACTATGGTTGTCACACCAGATACAAGTTGCCTCTAACTCGAGATCAAAAAATCTTGTAAGAAGCTTACGAAGCCACACTGCTTCACTACTAGCTAAACACACTGCTATATAATCTGCCTCAATCGTACTAAGTGCCACACTAGTCTTCTTCCTGCAAAACCATGAGATCATAACTGATCCCAAACTGATGCAACATCCAAATGTACTCTTCCGGTCTGAAACACTACCGGCCCAATCTGAATCAATAAAGCCTTGCAGGTTTATCTCACGATAAAAAACATATCTAAGTCCATAGTCAATTGTACCTTTTAGATACCTCAACACATGTTTTGCTTCAATCAAGTGAAAACCTCTAGGTTCAACCATTCACTGACTCAATGTGTTCACCACAAAACATAAATTTGGCCTTGTGTTCATTAAGTACATCAATGAACCAATCATTTGTCTATAAATGGTGGCATCCATTGTCTTTGAAGATGTATCACTCAATAACTTCAGATTCATCACTGTGGATTTACAATACATCATTTCAAATTTCTTCATAATTTCTGCAACATATTTTCCTTGGCACATGAAAATATCATCCAGTTTCTGCCACAGCTCTAGACCCAAGAAATAATGCATCATACCCATGTATTTCATCTCGAACTCCGTTGCAAGATTTCTCTTGTACTCAACAATGAGCTTCTCATTCCTTGTTAGAAACATGTCATCCACATATAATAGTAATATCACTCGTCCACAACCTTGTAGTAAAGGTTGGAATCTGCTTTACGCTTGGTAAAGTCCCAAGCTCATCAGGAAAATGTTTGATATGGCATATCATGCCCTGGGTGCCTACTTAGGCCCGCACAAATCCTTCTTCAATATGCATACATGAAACTCCTTCTCATGTATCTTATGGCTGCTCTATGTACACTTCTTCTGGCTGCTGGAGAAAGTGTCTCGTCATAATCTTATCCCTCTTGCTGGGAGAATCTTCTGGCCACAAATCAAGCTTTGTACATATCTATAATGTTATCTGCAAAATGCTTGATCTTATAGATCAACTACTGACTTCCCTATTGGTCTTGGAGCCAAGGTAAAGTCCATATCCCAATCCTTCTGATTGGCTTCCTCTTCAGTCACTGAAACAAGGGAATGTTCCCAGAATATCTCATATCTCCTCGAAGCCTATGAAGCTTAGATCTATCCTTCTCAACTCATGGCACTTGTCTGTCAATCCCAAAAGACATCTCTCTCTCCCATATGCATACGAGGAGGAATAGTTTCTGAATGAAAGTCTCTAAGTCACCGACTCTCTTTGAGATTAGGCTCACTCTGAGTCTCCATGCTTCCTCTGAATCTTGAATCCCTCTGATTCTATATAATCTCTGGATCCATTTTCTCCCTTTATATGTGATGATATCCTCTGAAGTATAATCTCCTATGAACAATCCAGGGGAGGTTTCTCCTCCCTACTAGATCATAATGGCTTACTCCTTCTAAACTCTAGCTCCTTCTGAGCTAGTACTTGGTGGGGATGCCTGCCTCACCACTGGTGGAACCATCTGCGCCTCCGAATGATATGGCTTATCAATGACACATATCTGTATTCCTTTTACATCCTGCAAAGTATCATGGGACCATGCTAGTCTCTTCCTGGTTACTGCAACGATTTTGGGTAGGCCCTTCTGGATCTACTAACTCTTTCTAATGATCCGAGGAGTGATCAACTGCACTAGAGGGAATTGTTCGGTCATCTTTGGAACCTTCTTCTCCTTAAAAAAAGTCTCCATATGAGATACTCTGTATCTCTTAAACATATCCTTCTTTCCATAAGGTTTTAACTCCGTCCTCTATTTCTTTGGTGCATGGATGTACACGGTCGTGTATACAACTTCTTATCTGGATATTATGCCCCATGTCTCAAACTAGATACCATCTAATATGTTTCCTCCTACAATCGTCACTATATTTCCCCTCCAAGTTATCACCTGTGACCTGCCTGAAACAAGACCAACAACAAGGGAAAACAATCATCACAATAGCTCCTTCTCAGAGCTATCACTTGTGACCTACCTGGAACAAGAGCCAAAATAAAAATGCAATAATAAGAAATGGGAACAACACTTTTCTAGTGTTGTGACCAATCATTCCGCCATGGTAACCTGCCCAAGACAAGAGAAACAAGAGAAAAAGCATTTCCAATATAATAATATTTTCATAAGAACACATCTATGCTAACAAGAATAGAAGATAGTTTCATGTCAATCATCATATCATTACAAAGGTGACCTGCTTGGAAGAAAAACATGAAATATCTCCTAGAGGATATGTTAGTTCATCTTGCAAACAATTACAATAAGCATATGTACCAATAGTACTCACATGCTATCAAGTATTCATTGTATCTATAAGTGATAAAACCCTTCAAATATTGTTGTCACAACTATAGTGTTTACTTGATATGTGCAAATTGGAAACTTAACAATTTAATCAATCAAACCTGGAACCTGGAGTCTTATCTGCAAGAATGAGTGTTGTTGTTTTTCTTTCGATTCTCCTTCACTCAAGGTGACAAGTATTCTCTCCAACCTGTCCCATGTACTAAGACAATATGCTTTCTTGACAAAAAATTGAGTTAGGGAATATAATGCAAATAAAATCTAAAATCTGATCAACTTATAACTTTAACTTTGACTAGAGGTTAGTATGATAATCATAACTTCAATAGATTAAAATACAACTAGATGTTCATAAAATCACAATAATTCCATAACAACTAGAGGCACATCAAAACAGTCAAACCTGGAGTGCGTTGTTCCTCTGAATGTGTTGTATCTGAGATCCCTCTGGATCTACGATTTTTTCTTGGACAAAAGATCCCTTCTCTTGAAAACACCCTCAATATATTGATATAGTTTAAAACATATACAAGTACATACCTTCGACAAAAGCGGAAAACAACGGCACCATCTGACAGCAATGACGAACCCAAAAATTTCAAAGTGCTCCAACTTGCAATCTGAAGATAGTTGGAGATGCGCTAGGGCAGGGCATACTAGGACAACTAAAAATTAGTCCCAAAACTTCATTGAAAGTTCCCAATGAACTTGGGTTAGGTTTTTCTGTTGTTGCAAAACCAGAAAACCTAACTTCCAGAAGAATGGCCAACGGGTTGATCTAGGGAAAGAATAATTTCAGTATCCTTTCAATGAGTTACCAGAAAATTCACTAGACTAGAGGAACTGCAACTGGTGTTGCAACTGGCGTTGCAACTGGCACTAAAATTGGTGCTGCAACTGGCACTGAAACTGGTGTTGCAACTGACACAACAACTGGTGCTGCCTCATCTCCCTTTGGCTATTCAAATTCAAAATATTGTAGATATGATCTGGGGAAAATATACACCCTCCTTAGGATATCTTCTTAATGGGTTCAGTAAGTTCTCAACGAGCTTGACAATGGGGGAAACTGAGGATCTTCCTTCCAACGGTTAGACCATTACGAAGGAAACTAGCTCTAATACCATGTTAAAATTTTGGTATGCTCGTTTAACCATAAGCAATGTTGCATCATTGTCACCCAACCATAGGCATTTACATATGCCACCCCTGAGCACAATAACCTTTTCTTAGATAGAATGATTCCATAAAGTCCACACTAGAACCGATAGATAAACCCTAACCATAAACACCACTGCTGCAGCAGCAACACAATACCAAGAGAATGTACCTCTACTAATGGAAGCGTAACTTTACCAAGAGAAGCGAACAAGAGAGATACTAGAAACACTGAGAATACTCCACGACAATTGTTGCACTACTCTCTCCAGACTTGCTCCTCGTTCTGCTGCAGCTACAACTCCTTAGACTTGCACACTAGTTGAGTGAGTGAGTGAGAGTGTACAAATGAGATAAGGTGCCTTCTTATTTATACTAATCTGTCCAAGTGACTTTTCTAGGTGGGGTCGACTTCTTTTTCTAGGCCTTCTAATTATTTATTACTATTCTCCATGGGTCGACTTCTCTTCTAGGGTTTTCACACATTTGTTTAAGGGTTCTCTTACTCCCAGAATATTCTAATCTAAGTATAAAGGTTACACTTGGAGGTTAATACCTCCCGCAGCTACCAAAACATCAACACATTTAGGATAAGAGTTCCCATCCAGATTCTCGCTCGACAACCATTACTAGTATATAAGTATGCAAGTATGATACTAAATGCAAAAAATCAAATCTACTTTAACCTATCTTATCTAGGAGTAACAAATCTATTAAATGAATAGATATAGATGTCATCAATCTCTGCATATGACCCCTACACAGTTAGTTGTTACAAGACAATGATTAATAACATATATTCATGAATAAATGCATGCACACAGAAGTTTGTTGCAATAACTCATTCATAGCTATTTATTCATTTATTTCAGAACATTAATAGTAAAGAAGAAAACATATTGTAAGAGACACACCATTCACAAAGGAAGTCTATAAATGAGTAACATAACCTTACAACATTCACAATAACTAGAATTCCATTGGGAGAAGTTCACAATAAAGAATCATTGGAAAAATGCTTCCTCTCCATCCAAATGGCCATGAGGGATTATTGCTAGTAAAATCTCATAAAAATAGTTCGCCAAAATTATAGAATCTAAGAGCCCCCAAAATTGTTTCTTGGGACTTCTTGAATTCCCAAACAACATTTACAAACTTTTGATCTTCACTATTCAGTTTTTTTCTGCTTTATAAAAATAAAACTGAATTTTACAATTTCGAATTTATTTCATGATTCCCTTGTCCTTATCTCTAATATATGCTTCCCATACTTCATGATAATCTGAAATTGATATTATTCTATGGAAAAACAAAGATTATAAAGTAACTTCATTGGTTGTCGAGTTTTGAGATAGGATTTTCATGTCCCTTTTTAGGGTAGCCAAGAAATATTGAATCCGACTTTGAGATTTTACTGGCTTTATTAGATGTTCATCCATCAAGGCACTTGTTACATTCTATGGGATTTCAAAAACTAGTTCTCTACAACACATGGCCTCCTCTAGTTCTACTTGTATTTGTTCATCTGGCTTGGGTTGACCCTGTTATCGCTCAGTTTGTAGGATAGGTCAAATAGCTTGAAGGAAGGAGTCAAACTGGCGTAACAAGAGCTTTCCCCACCCACTGTCACCTCGATGGGGAGCTCTTTCTATTCAGGGTGGCTAATCCCAAGGGAGACGTCCCTAGTAATCTGGGGTTCTGAAAGGTCTTAAGGTTTATAGGATCAAGATGAAGATTTCCTTTCACAGAT
>SNQJ01S0042390.1:35265-56635 GCA_010110895.2 Picea sitchensis
TCTGGGAGCGAAATCGAGGGAGTTTCCAAGACTGTCGAACCATTCGACCCGACAAGCAAAGGGATTCGATAGCGGGGATAGGTCAGGAGTGTTGTCTCGAGTAGGCGGAGAAGAAGTGACGGAGGGAGTGGGAGCAACAATAGGTGTCGGGGTGGAAGCGAACTCAGTTTCTGGAGGAGATCCACGCCCTCTCGTTGCCCTTCCTCTGGTCGCATACCAGACTGCTCCCCTCTTCGACTTGCCCCTAAGTCGAGGCATAGAAATAGCCTCCTAAAACCAGATAAGGAACACGTGAGGAAAGTGAGAGTGGTTGTTCGATGAGCTCGAGACCAGCCGGACGCAGTGACACTGCAAAATCAGTGGAGAGACGTTGGGTGTCGAGGGCCAGGTGCACTGCAGAAGCTCGAGCCAGAGGAGAAGGATGGCACCAAAATCTGGTGGAGGCCGTGACGTTGGAGGCCAAGGGCTCGGATGAGCCTTGGCGCTCTGTGACTCATGCCTAAAACCACCATGGCGGGACGGGTGATGGGACTGTGACTTCGTCCAACCCATCCCCATTAAAATTCCCACGAACAAAGTCGCCAAGTAATAACACTAGGTCGAAAGCGAGTGAAAGTCGAGGAGCGGCGGTCATGACTTTAAATTCATGAGGTGATGGTAGAGGGAGGGTGCGCCTGTGCTGGCTCCAGGTGGCAGGAGACTTGGCCAGGTGTCCTCCCCTCTGGTTGTCCACCCGTTGAGTCTGTAAACTCCCCATCCGGGAAATTAAAATTTTATGTTATTTCAATTCCAAAAATTGTATTTTATTTAATTTTTTAATTTTTTTTGTTTTAAATGTTATTAAATTTGTTTATATTTGCATTTATTTATTTACTTTAGTTTCAATTAAAATTGATAGGTTTTGTATTGTAAAATTGTTCTTAATTTTTTTTTTTTAAATTTTGGTTTTCTATTTTTTTTAATATGCTTAGAAGTTTATTTTAAAATTGGTTTTAAAATTACTTTTTAAAGGTTTTTTTAATGATTCTTTTGTACAAAAAAAAAATATGTAATTTTTTTTTAAATTATTGTTTTTGGAGGAATTTTTTTTTTCACCTTGTTTTTTAATCTTTTTTTTTTAAATTGAATTTTGAATATATTTTTTTAAATGTGTTTTTTTGGTCATTTAAAAAAAATAAATTATTTGCGAAGATTTTGTTCTTTCTATTTATTGATTTTTTAAGGTAAATTAAAAAAAAATTGTAAATAAATTTTCAAGTGATCATTTGTGGTCCAATTTTGGGTTGTTTATTTACGTAGGGTTTTGTTGTCAATGTAACAATTTCAATTAGGTCGTAAATAGTTATGATTTCCACGTTTAGGAAAAATCATTTTGTTTTACGTAGCAACACTTTTTTATTTAGGTGTTGATTTTAAGGTTTTTCTGAGCTATCGTCAGAGTTTCAAAGGCCATGTTTGAAAAATGTTGTAATTTTGACCCCGTTTAAAAAATGGTGCTGCCAATAGCACCACTTTTTTATTTGGGGGTTGATTTTCATGGTTTTTATGCAAAAATATGGGTTTTAAGGACTAGAGTTCTTGTTTTGAGGTCACAGTTCTCATTAAGTCGGTAACTATGTTTCATCTTGTACTTTACCTTTGTGTTGGGAGATGTATCCCCTTCTAAAGCTCACCTCATCATCATTCCTTTCTCTTAAGTGAATTTCCTCTTCTTCCCAAGCTTTGAACTTGTAACTCCACCTATACTTGCACGTTTGGCAGTGTCTACTGATGATTCTCACGGGGTCATTCTTGCACAATATTTCTTTTCTAAAGTGGAAGGTGGTCTGGATGTCAGCTTCTTCCTGAGTCTCCTTGACGTCTCTAAAGAAATAAGAACCAACCTTGTGAGGTAGTAGTGGACATATCATCTACTTGTCTCTGTTTAGGGCTGCATCTACCCCATTTACCAGAGTCTCCTACAAAACAATCTTGTCAGGAATAAAATTGGGGAGTAGGTGAAGGGATTTAATGGAACCTTATTCTTTGATGTAGGTGTCATGATCCATTAGGTACCAATACTCTACCTTTCCTATCACAACCAGATATTTACTGGACATGTAGGGTGCAGGTCACTAAACAATACTTGAAATAGAGGGATAAGAAATTTGTCGTAGATTTGTTGGTAGTTTGAGCAGTACTTATGCTCCCAGAAGAATTTGAGGTAGACATGGATGGGGAGATCACTCGAATACTAGGCCTATCCCATCCTTGGCTAAGCACAGATTACACACATTACGTTTAATAGGTAGGACGCCATGTGAAAACTTGGGTGCTTCTCAAGAGCCATGTGTTTTGC
The DNA here is from genome assembly GCA_010110895.2 of Picea sitchensis. NCBI lineage: Eukaryota > Viridiplantae > Streptophyta > Pinopsida > Pinales > Pinaceae > Picea > Picea sitchensis. The sequence goes on from SNQJ01S0042390.1 coordinate 37,604, forward strand.
TGCTGATATTACCTCTGCCAGTGTAGAGGTTAAGATGTCAGCCCAATTGAATATTGATCCAGTAGTGGTGATGGAGTGTATTAGATGCACCAAAGATACCTTGAATTTTTTAGCGTCTGGATCTCCATATAGTTTGCATAGCATTATTACTACATATTGGTAGGGAGGCCTGAGTAAATTAGTTGGATAGTCATCTGATGCTCTTGTCTTGAATTTATTTCCCAACACCCACCAATTATTCATAAGGTCTTTAGGTTTATAAGGGAATTCCTTCATCCAATCTTCATCCAATGATATATCTTCCATGGTCATTGGATAACACGATGCGAGCACTGATGGTTGGAAAGAAGAAACATGTTTTCCTTCTGCGTTGATTACCTCTATGTTGTCTACATTTGTATGCTCGATGATCCAGGATATGGGTTCAACATAGGGGAACACTATTGAATCTGTGGCTATTCTATGTAATATGAAGCATATGAGAGATTTATATTTGTCCAGGTTTAGATCTCCTTCTAGCAGTTGTGGGAAGGTCTGGTAGTGTTGCGCGCGCACAACCACCTCCCATTTTTCTGGTCTTAGCGTCTCTCAAAGAGAATAAATTGGCCCCCCCTTCAATTCTTCCCACCGGAACCTTCACACTCTCTCCCTCACAGAAATGGCTACGCCTAATTTTTCCTCTTGCTCTCCCCGCTTTACCACTTCCGGTTCCTCCTCATATCACTATGACCTGTCGATTCACACTTCAATAAGTCCCCTCTTCTTTCTTTGATACATAGCGTACCGACGAACACATCCTTCTTCTGCCTTCACATTGGCGCACCATTGATTCCCTTTTCAATACTTCAACCACCTTCCTTCGAACTTGGATGACGTGCCAAAGTGCCTCCACTAAACCTCACTAATGCATGTTTCTCCCACCGACGAAGTGCGCATGATCAATGTTGGCACATTGGTGATGTCCACATGATTATCTTCGTTGCACGCATTCCTTTCACTGATTATCTTCGTTGCACGCATTCCTTTCACCGACTAACTACTTTCCACTTTCACTGAAGCAATGCATATCAATAGTTACCCTCCCTTTCTTGCATTGGTTTTGAGATACACTTCGAAAGAAACTCGATCCCCCAACTCCTAGGCAATACTAATCTCTCTGAATGTCAGTTGGTCGTTTTGGCGGATTTACAACTTCGTGCCACTAACACATCATTGCAACGTCAATAGGTGAACTGAGTCCCTATTCATCATAGATTACACAGGAACTCGCATAATCATCATTGAGTGAAAGAGCAGTGACTGTAGGACCCAAACTTTAATTAAAAATGTTTCTGGGTGTAATTTTTCGGCGCCTATCAAAGTGAAATTTTCACTCCTGAAACATGCTAGTCATATGATTCTCGCCATTACGATTCCAACGCAACTTACATAATCAAAATTTGATGCCTAAAAGTACCAGAACGAATAGGATTTCTCGCCCAAATTAGTTGCGTTGTTCATTACGTAGATAAGATGTTGGTATGACATGGTTAGCCTTGCGAAGAGTACTTCTCCGCGTACTTCACAACACAAAAGACAACATCCAAATCCAAGTCCGAATGAGCAAGTTGTGAAGTTTTAAAGTTTTCCTCCAACACCTAAATAAGAGGTTTGCTCATTGGTTTTCTTGCCTCCCACACCAGATTGATTTAGGTGAAATGTCTTATGCAAAGAATCATAAAGCTTGGTATTCTAGACTTAGTTGAAATTATTCAAGTTTAAATTCTTTTTTCACCTTTTTTAAATGCAAATTTAAATTGTTTCAATTTAGGTTTTATTTAAATATGCTAAATTATTTAAAATATATATATATATATATATATAATTGAGATAATGAATAAATTATTGTTAAACGCTCATCTCAGGTTTTGACCATAACTCCTCTTGAACTTCTCATAGGTTCATCGAAGATATTGGGAAGAACTTCGTGGATGTTCATCGTCGAAGTTAAAAGATAACCCTCCGAGGCCATCAGAGCTGTTGAAAGGAACTTTGCTGAAGCCGTCGGAGGTCCTGAAAACAAGTGCTCCGCAGTTCATCAACAAGGTTAATATCAATTTCTCCGAATTTCGATCGCGAGCTTAGTTTGAGATGATGAACCCTGGTGAATCGCCTCAACCTTCCACGACCTCTGTACTTAAATGGAATCTACAGGCTATATGGTTGTCTCAATCAACTTTTTTTTCTGTTTGCACTCTTCGGGAATGACAAAAACTGTAGCTTCTATATGCCATATCCCTCTCGATTTTGGGTGGACGCCCACAAAATATAAAAGAAACCCGCGAAATTGCAGAGATTCTCCACAAAATCATACATTGTCAAGAGGGTTTTCTACTGTACACTGAACAGGTCATACAATGTCAAGAGGGTTTTCTATTCTACACTGATCTGCGCGACCTGTTCTAGGTTTTTCTCTCTTTACCAGCAAAGAAAAAAAAAAAAAAAAAATCGATTTTAGGGTTTCCAAATTCTACACGATTTTAGGGTTTGCCTTTACCTGCGTGGAGAGGGGCGCCTCACAATCTGATCGCCTTCCTTTTTGTGCAAAATCCTTATGAAATCCGAGAGAACTACCTTGTGGGCAGCTCCGAAGAACACAACGTCTCAATCATGAGCGGATGAACCAGGAATCAAATGCAGAGAAGTTTACATGATAATTAAATTATTTAATACCTCAGTTAGATGCATTCTAATGATTAGTTTTAGTAGTTTATTTGGAGTTACTCTCAGCGATGGTATGTTGAATGGTGTCAGGGACCGAGCGAAGGAGGGTCACGCTCAACATTCTTGCGATGCAATCTACAACTAAAGACGACGAAGAAGCAACAACGATAGATGTAGCCATGATAAAGGAGTAGAAAGAGAGATCCAACACAAATATATGAAGAGGACATCTGACCCACATGATGACCTACTATCGAATTTGGATAACAAAGATGTTCCCATGCCTAGGCCAGTCTTCATGATGCGTAGGGCACATATGGCCAAAATCCATGACGACCCATCAACGCTAGGAGACAAATTCGAAATGTAATAGCACAAGTTGTAATCTTAACCTTGAATAAAAGGGGATGCTAGTGCTATCACCACTTTTCGTTTCATGGGTTTAAGGTTTTTGCTTGGAATAGTATTGAATGTTGATTCTATAATTTCAACCAAGTTGTAATTTTAACCTTTAAAAAAAAGAGTGATACTAGTAGCATCATTTTTTGAAACAGGTATATTTTAACCACCCCCCCAAAAAAGGGTGCTACTAGTAGCGCCACTTTTTGAAACAAGGGTTAATTTTGGTGTTTTTGAGCAAAAAATATGGGTTTTTTTGGGATAAAGTTCTCATTTTGAGGTCATAGTTCTCATTAAGTCGATAACTATGTTTGGTGTATCAATGAGAAGAGAAGATGTTGGAGTGTCAATGTATTGACAAAGAAAATCAATCTTCCACCAATGTGTTTGCAGAGGAAGGAAATGTCTTTGATTTTTTGGCGAAAAGAGAAAATGTTGAATTGTCAACACATCGATGAAAGAAGAAAACCTCACGTTAATGTATTGACAGAGGGAGGAAATGCCTAAGATTCAATGTATCGGTGAGTAATGTAAATGTTTTGCTGACACATCCCATATCAACGAGCGATGTAAATATTTCATCGACACACTATGTATCAACGAGCAATGTGGGTCTTCCATTGATACACCATGTATCAACATTAAATGGAAATATTCACTTCAAATTCAGTTAATTCTGGCGAAAAAGGAAAACTAGAGTTGAGATCTTGAAGGAACTTTACGAGTGTAAAACATTGAGATTTGATAGAAAAATGGCTCTAAATTTCAAAGAAACAAAGATTGTTTTGTACAAATTTCAAAGAAAGAACTTGTATGTTGCTTTATACAAGTCGTATCAGAGAAAGGTTCAATAGATCTTAGATCTAAGCTAAACCTAGGTCCAAAGGGAGTTGTAAGCAATGATCTTTAAAGTTTTTCTTGAAAGAATGGAAAACAATTTGAGGATGGAGATTGAAAAATTCAATGGCCATAATTTTGAGCTTCAAAAGCTTAAAATTAAATATGTCCTTATAGATCGAGAAAAGTGGGAAATTATAAGCACTGGTACCATTTCGATGGGTAAGTTGAGGGAAGAGTGGGAGAAAATCAAAAGAAGGGCAAGGAGTATGATTTGACTTTGTCTTGTAGATTCAATATTGTTGATTGTATCAGGTGAAGACTTGGCAAAGAAATTGCGGAACAAATTGGGAAGCTTGTACTAGTTGAAATCCCTGGTAAACAAGTTGTTCCTTTGAAAGAAATTGTATCTTTTGAGGATGAGTGATGGGAGCTCGGTAACAAAAAACCTGAATGCATTCAATATTGCAATAAACCAATTATTGTATGTGGACATTAAAATCACCGAATAGGAGAAATGTATTAGCATGCTATGTTCTTTGCTAGACTCATGGGATAACATAGTCATGGCTATAGAGAGTAGTTTGACCATATTAACGCTTGAATACGTGGTTTCATCTGTACTGTAAAAAAAAATGATATGGAAGAACATGGAAGGATCGACCAATGATGCCTTAATGATGAGAGGTCAACTGGTCAACAGAGATAGAGGCAAATTCTCCGGTAAAAAGTCTAAGATCTAAATCCCTAGTACAATCGACAAGAACATGTTGGAAATGTGGTAAATATGGGCACTACAACAGAGATTGCAAGTAGAAAGTGACTGAGATCAGTCCAGGATCTAAGGAGAAGCAGACAACCGAGAGAAAGAATACTCCATATAAAGGAGACAATGTGTATCTGACATCAACCAATACATGGTCGTATCATGATGTTTGGTAGATTGACTCAGATTCATCCATTCACATGATACCTCACAGAGAATGGTTATGTGAATATGGGAGATAGGAAGGGGGACATGTATTCTAGGGGGATGACTCGACAACTTAAATTGTTGGACGGGGAAGAATCCAATTGATACTACAAGATGGGAGGATTAGGACCCTTCGAGGTGTGCTACATATTCCGGGTTTGGAAAGAAATATGATATTTTTCATCAAAATGATCGATGAAGGCGTGTACATTTTACTTCATAAAGATACATGCAAAATGGTCAAGGGAGCGATGGTCTTAATGAAAGGAGTTTGCATAGGAACACTATACAAATTGTTAGGGAATGCCGACTCAAATGGATGCAACAAAAATATTGTTCCTGAAGTCAACTCGACTGAACTTAGGATGAGTCGATACAAACCAAATCGACTATTCTTCGTCGAGTTGACCCGACCATGTTATGGCACCAGAGGATGGGACACATTAGTGAAAAAGGACTTTGAGCCATGCACAACAGAGGTATGGTCAAAAGTTTTCCTGATTGTAATTTGGAAGTCGATTTTTGTGAACTGCATATTTGGAAAACAAAATTAGGTTAGATTCCCAATTGGAGCTACAAGGGAAAAAATGATTATGCAATTGATACATGGTGACATGTTTGGGCGTTTACCATCCTTGTATTATGTTTCCTTCATAGATTATTTTTCCAGAAAGACATGGATATATTTCCTAAGGAAGAAATCAAAGGTTTTCGAGAAATTCAAAGAGTTTAAATCTCTTGTGGAAAACCAGACAAATAAGAACATCAAGTTGTTGAGAACGTACAAAGGAGGTGAATTATGTGGATAAGATTTTGAGCAGATCTGCAAGCAGTGTGGTATAGTACTCCAAAAAACCACACCATATACCCCATGGAAAAATAAAGTTTCTAAAAGAATGAACATGACGTTGATGGACAAAAGAAGGAACATGCTTAGTGTTGTTGGGCTCATACAAGAATTCTAGGCAGAGGGAGTCGAAATTGCAAAATATTTGGTAAATAGGTCTCCTTCATCAACGCTAGTTGAATCGACTACACATGAGGTATGGTTTGGTAAGAAGCCTTCACTTTCACATCTCAAATTATTTGGATGTGATGCATTTGTGAATGTTCCCAAGGAAAAGAGGAACAAGTTGGATAATAAGGTAGTTAAGTTTATTTTTATTTGATAGAAGGATGGGGTAAAAGGATATAAACCATGGGATCCACTGTTAAGAAAGACAATGTACAATTGAGATGTAGTCTTCATGGAAGTTGGAGGAACTTCCAAGATTGAAGAGGTTCAAACGGAGGAAGAACAAGAGAAGTTAGTGTTTGAGTTGAGGAACGACGAACATGATTCAAATGAGTCAACTAAATTAGATCAAGAGGTGGAACAACTGACTCCATTTGTAAGGAGGTCTGAGCGAGTAAGGAAACCGGATGAAAGGTATAGTCCAACCGATTTCCATTTTTCATTTGTGTTATCTACCACTGAGGAGGAGCTCAAGTCGGCCGGGGAGGAAGTCGACTCGACAAAGGGTAAACTCTGGAAGGATGCCATGATTGAAGAGATGGAATCTTTTCACAAAAATATGACATGATATTTGGTAGAGATACCTAATGGAAGGAAACTGTTGATAGCAAGTGGGTGTTCAATAACTTAATGGTGTGCACTCCTTTGGGGTGAGATTCACATGCATTAACTTAATGCGCACATAACCAAACCAAAGATCATGTTCCTTCAAATCACCAGCTTATAAAACATTTACATTTATATGCACAATTGGGGTTCGTCCTAGGGGTATTACAAGATTAGTATACAAATGAAGATGGAGATTACTCTGCATCAGAGAGGGTATTTTTCTAAGCCATCCGACTTGGAGACTCCTAGTAATTATGAATATTGAACAGGGGGATTCAATGTAGTAGCTACTATATATCAGAGAACCATTCTTCAAGGATATTGAATTATTTGTAGAGAAATATTCAGAGCAGTCATATAGCACAAGTACAAAATGATAGATTGATCAGTTGAGAAGTATTATTCACACGCGAATATTAGTTGGCAGTTACAGAGGAAAACATTTACGATTATATTCCTTCAGGAAGAGATATCTTCGATACAGGTTGTTCCATACTGATCCAGATTTTATGAGAAGAACGAAATGAATACACATTATTCAAATATGTTTAACACAAAATAACATAGATACAATAAAACCGGTTTTCTATTCAATTAGGAAATAAGTTGAAACTGTAAAATGCAGGGGAAAACAAGCTTGTTGGAATGGTGGCGGCTTATTTCTGAGAAGAGATGTGACAAATTCACTCATTCGCAAGAAGATGATTACAATAAGGCTATGAAGGAATTTTTACAATAAATAGGAATTTCAAAAACCCTAGACATCCAAAAACCTAACCCTAGGAGATGAAGCGCCAAAAGTCACGTGAGCCTCGTTTGGGTAAGTTAGTACATCAATTTTCTAGCGTCGTAACTTTTGCATATGATCTCTGTTTTAGGCGCACGATAGCTCGTTGGAGAGGTATCGTCAAGGAGATTCAGTTTGGGGGCTCAATCAGAGCCTTTGCCTATCATTGAGAAGCTCGATCCCGAAAAACCTTCGTTTAGGCCCTCGAAATGGATTATCTCATGATCCAAAACATATCCAAGTCCATAGTCAATTGTACCTTTTAGATACCTCAACACATGTTTTGTTTCAATCAAGTGAAAAACTCTAGGTTCGACCATTCACTGACTGAATCTGTTCACTGCAAAACATAAATCTGGCCTTGTGTTCGTTAAGTACATCAACAAACCAATCATTTGTCTATACATGGTGGCATCCATTGTCTCTAAAGATGTATTACTCAATAAATTCAGATTCATCACCGTGGCTTTACAATCCATCATTCTGAATTTCTTCATAATCTTTGCAACATATTTTCCTTGGAACAGGAAAATATCATCCAGTTTCAGCCACACCTCTAGACCCAAGAAATAATGCATCATACCCAGGTCTTTCATCTCGAACTCTGATGCAAGATTTCTCTTGTACTCAACGATGAGCTTCTCATTTCCTATTAGAAACATGTCATCCACATATAATAGTAATATGACTGGTCCACAACCTTGTAGTAAAGGTTGGAATCAGCTTTACGCTTGGTAAATCCCAAGATCATCAGGAAACTGTCTGATATGGCATATCATGCCCTGGGTGCCTGCTTAGGCCCTCACAAATCCTTCTTCAATATGCAGACATGAGACTCCTTCTCATGTATCTTGTGGCTGCTCTATGTACACTTCTTCTGGCTACCGGAGAAAGTGTCTTGTCATAATCTTATCCCTCTTGTTGGGAGAATCTTCTGGCCACAAATCAAGCTTTGTACATATCTATATTGTTATCTGCAAAATTATTGATCTTATAGATCAACTACTGACTTCCCTACTGGTCTCGGAGCCAAGGTAAAGTCCATATCCCAATCCTTATGACTGGCTTCCTCTTCGGTCACTGAAACAAGGGAATATTCCCAGAATATCTCATATCTCCTCGAAGCCTCTGAAGCTTCGATCTAGCCTTCTCGACTCATGGCACTTGTCTGTCAATCCTGGAAGACGTCTCTCTCTCCCATATGAATCTGAGGAGGAATAGTTTCTGAATGAAAGTCTCTAAGTCATTGGCTCTCTATGAGATTAGGCTCACTATGAGTCTCCATGCTCCCTCTGATTCTATATAATCTTTGGATCCATTTTCTCCCTCTATATGTGACGATATCCTTTGAAGTCTAATCTCCTATGAACGGTCCAGGGGAGGTTGCTTCTCGCTACTAGATCATGATGGTTGACTCCTTCTGAACTCTAGGTCCTTCTGAGCTAGTACTTGGTGGGGACGCTTGCCTCACCACTGGTGGAGCCATCTATGCCTCCTGATGATATGGCTTATCAATGCCACATATATGTATTCATTTTGCATCCTACAAAGTATCATGGGACCATGTTGGTCTCTTCTTGGTTACTGCAACGATTATGAGTAGGCCCTTCTAGCTCTACTAACTATTTCTAATGATATGAGGAGTGATCAACTGCACTAGAGGGAATTGTTCGGTCATCTTTGGAACCTTCTTCTCCTTACAAAAAATCTCCATATGAGATACTCGGTATCTCGCAAAAGTATCATTCTTTCCATAAGGTTTTAACTTCGTCCTCTATTTCTTCGGTGCATGGATGTATACGGTCGTGTATACAAATTCTTATCTGGATAGTATGCCCCATGTCTCAAACTAGAGACCATCTAATATGTTGCCTCCTACAATCGTCACTATAGTTCCCCTCCAAGTTATCACCTGTGACCTGCCTGGAACAAGACCAACAACAAGGGAAAACAATCACCACAATAGCTCCTTCTCAGAGCTATCACCTGTGACCTTCCTGGAGCAATAACCAAAATAAAAATGAAATAATAAGAAATGGGAACAACACTCTTCTAGTGTTGTGACCAATCATTCCTCCATGGTAACCTGCCCGAGGCAAGAGAAACAAGAGAAAAAGTGTTTCCAATATAATAATATTTTCATAAGAATATATCTATGTTAACAAGAATAGTAGATAGTTTTATGGTAATCATCATATCATTACCAAGGTGACCTGCCTGGAAGCAAAACATGAAATATCTCCTAGAGGAGATATTAGTTCATCTTGCAAACACTTACAATAAGCATTTGTACCAATAGTACTCACATGCTATCAAGTATTCATTGTATCTATAAGTGATAAAACCCTTCAAATATTGTTGTCACAATTATAGTGTTTACTTGTAATGTAGCAATTATCAAACTTGATATGTGCAAATTGGAAACTTAACAATTTAATCAATCAAACCTGGAACCTGGAGTCTTATCTGCAAGAATGAGTGTTGTTGTTTTTCTTTCGAGTCTCCTTCACTCAAGATGCCAAGTATTCTCTCCAACCTGTCCCCTGTACTAAGACAATATGCTTTCTTGACAAAAATCTGAGTTAGGGAATATAATGCAAATAAAATCTAAAATCTGAGTCAGCTTATAACTTTAACTTTGACTAGAGGTTAGTATGATAATCATAACTTCAATAGATCAAAATACAACTAGATTTTCATAAAATCACAATAATTCCATAACAACTAGAGACATATCAAAATAGTCAAGCCTGGAGTGTGTTGTATCTGAGATCCCTTCGGATCTACGATTTTTGTTTGGACAAAAGATCTCTTCTCTTGAAAACACCCTCAATATATTGATATAGTATAAAACATATACAAGTACATACCTCCGACAACAGCGGAAAACAACGACACCATTTGGTAGCAGCGACAAGCAATGACGAACCCAAAAATTTCAAAGTGCTTAACTTGCAATCTGAAGATAGCTGGAGATGCTCTAGGGCAAGGCATACTAGGACAACTAAAAATTAGTCCCAACACTTCATTGAAAGTGCGCAATGAACTTGGGTTAGTTTGTTTTTTCGAATTTCGATCGTGAGCTTAGTGGGAAGTGTGCCGACGGCTTCGGCAAGTTTGAGATGATGAACCCCGGTGAATCGCCTCTGTACTTTCTACAGTCTATATGGTTGTCTCCATCAACGTTTTTTCTGTTTGCACTCTTCTGGAATGACAAAAACTGTACCTTCTATATGCCATATCCCTCTCGATTTTCACCATCAGCTGTTTCAGCCCCAGTACCAGGCGACACGTCCTCATTGCCAAATCGGGATGCATGGTTCAATGCAGTGGATGCCGTCCCACTTTCCAGCCACCGATCTGACTCTCAAAACACTAACTACACATCCAAAACACCCACGAAATTGATAAAAGCGTCCATGGATTTTGGGTGGACGCCCACAGAATATAAAAGAAACCCGTGAGATTGCAGAGATCCCCCACAAAATCATACATTGTCAAGAGGGTTTTCTACTGTACATTGAACAGGTCATACAATGTCAAGAGAGTTTTCTATTGTACACTGATCTGCGCGACCTGTTCTAGGTTTTTCCCTCCTTACCAGCAAAGAAAAATAAAAAGAAATCGATTTTAGGGTTTCCAAATTCTACACGATTTTTGGGTTTGACTTTACCTGCGTGGAGAGGGGCGCCTCACAATCTGATCGCCTTCCTTTTTGTGCAAAATCCTTATGAAATCCGAGAGAACTACCTTGTGGGCAGCCCCGAAGAACACGACGTCTCAATCATGAGCGGATGAACCAGGAATCAAACCGATGAACCAGGAATCAAATGCAAGGAAGTTTACATGATAATTAAATTATTTAATGCCTCAGTTATATGCGTTCTAATGATTAGGTTTAGTAGTTTATTTGGAGTTACTCTAAGCTATGGTATGTTGAATGGTGCCAAGTACCGAGCGAGGAGGGTTGCGCTCAACATTCTCGCGATGCAATCTACAACTAAAGACGACGAAGAAGCAACAACGATAGATGTAGCCGTGATAAAGGAGTAACAAGGGAGATTCAACACAAATAGATGAAGAGGAGATCTGACCCACATGATGACCGACTATCAAATTTGGATAACAAAGATGTTCCCATGCCTAGGCCAGTCTTCATGATGTGTAGGGCACATATGGTTAAAATCCATGACGACCCATCAACGCTAGGAGAAAAATTCAAAATGTAATAGCACAAGTTGTAATGTTAACCTTGAATAAAAGGGGATGCTAGGGCTATGAAGGAATAGTATTGATTATCGATTCTACAATTTCAACCAAGTTGTAATTTTTACCTTGAAAAAAAAGAGTGATACTAGTAGCATCACTTTTTGAAATAGGGATATTTTAACCACCCCCCCCACCCCAAAAAAAAAAGGGTGCTAATAGTAGCGCCACTTTTTGAAACAAGGATTAATTTTGGTGTTTTTGAGCAAAAAATGGGTTTTTTTGGGATAGAGTTCTCGTTTTGAGGTCATAGTTCTCATTAAGTCGGTAACTATGTTTGGTGTATCAATGAGAAGAGAATATGTTGGAGTGTCAATGTATTGACAAATAAAATCAATCTTCCATCGATGTGTCTACGAAGGAAGGAAATGTCTCACCGATTCGTTGTCGAGAAGAGAAAATGTCGAACTGTCAACACATCGATGAAAAAAGAAAACCTCACGCTGATGTATTGGCGAAGGGAGGAAATGCCTAAGATTCGATGTATCGGTGAGCAATGTAATTTTTTTGCTGGCACATTCCATATCAACGAGCGATGTAAATATTTCGTCGACACACAATGTATCAACAAGCAATGTGGATCTTCAATTGATACACCCTGTATCAACATTAAATGGAAATATTCACTTCAAATTCAGTTAATTATGGCGGAAAGGGAAGACTATAGTTGAGATCTTGAAGGAACTTTACGAGTGTAAAGCATTGATATTTGATAGAAAAAGGGATCTAAATTTCAAAGAAACAAAGATTGTTTGTACAAATTTCAAAGAAAGAACGTGTCTTTTGCTTTGTACAAGTTGTATCAGAGCAAGGTTCAACAGATCTTCGATCTAAGCTAAACCTAGGTCCAGAGGGAGTTGTAAGAAATGATCTTTAAAGTTTTTCTTAAAAGAATGGAAAATTGTTCGAGGATGGAGATCGAAAAATTCAATGGCCATAATTTTGAGCTTCAGAAGCTTAAAATTAAAGATGTCCTTATAGATCTAGAAAAGTGGGAAACTATAAGCATTGGTACCATTCTGATGGGTAAGTCGAGGGAAGAATGGAAGAAAATAAAAAGAAGGGCAAGGAGTATGATTCGACTCTGTCTTGTAGATCCAGTATTGCTGATTGTATCAGGTGAAAACTTTGCAAAAAAATTGTGGGACAAGTTGGAAAACTTGTACTAGTTGAAATCCATGGTAAATAAGTTGCTCCTTTGAAATAAACTGTATCTTCTGAGGATGAGAGATGGGAGCTCGGTAACAAAAAACCTGAATGCATTCAATACTACAATAAGCCAATTATTGTCTATGGACATTAAAATCACCGAGGAAGATAAATGTATTAGCATGCTATGTTCTTTGCTAGACTCATGGGATAACATAGTCGTGACTATAGAGAGTAATTTGACCATATTAATGCTTGAAGATGTGGTTTCATCTCTACTATCAGAAAAAATGATATGGAAGAACATGGAAGGATCAACCAAGGATGTCATAATGGTGAGAGGTCAACTGGTCAACATAGATAGAGGAAAATTCTCTGGTAAAAAGTCTAAGATCTAAATCCCTAGTACAGTCGAAAAGAAGATGTTGAAAATGTGCTAAAGTTGGGCACTACAAAATAGACTGCAAGTAGAAAGTGATTGAGATCAGTCTAGGATCCAAGAAGAAGAAGAAGTTGACTAAGAGAAAGAATACTCCATATAAATGAGACAATGTGTATCTGGCATCAACCAGTACACGGTCGTATCATGATGTTTGGTAGATCGACTTAGGTTCATCCTTTCACATGATCCCTCACAGAGAATGGTTATGTGAATATGGGAGATAGGAAGGGGGAGATGTATTCTAGGGGGATGACTCGACAACCAAAATTGTTGGGCGGGAAAGAGTCCAATTGGTACTACAATATGGGAAGAGTAGGACCCTTCCAGGTGTGCTACATATTCTGGGTTTGACAAGAAATATGATACCTGTCATCAAAATTAATGATGCAGGCGTGCACATTTTATTTCAGAAAGATATGTGCAAAATGGTCAAGGGAGCGATGGTATTAATGAAAGGAGTTTGGACTGGGACCCTATACAAATTGTTAGGGAATGTTGACTCGACTGGATGCAACAAAAATATTGTTCCTGAAGTCAAATCGACTCAACTTAGGTCGAGTCGATACAGACCAAATCGACTATTATTTGTCGAGTTGACCCAACCATGTTATGGCAATAGAGGATGGGACACATTGGTGAAAAAAGACTTTGAGACATGCACAACAAAGGTATGGTCGACGGTTTTCCTGATTGTAATTTGGAAGTCAATTTTTGTGCACATTGCATATATGGAAAACAAAATTAGGCTAGATTCCCAATTGGAGCTACAAGGGAAAAAATGATTATGGAATTGATACATGGTGGCATGTTTGGGTGTTTACCAGTCCTTTCACTTGGTGGATCCTTGTACTATCTTTCCTTCATAGATTATTTTTCCAAGAAGACATGGATATATTTCCAAAGGAATAAATCAGAGGTTTTCGAGAAATTGAAAGAGTTTAAATCTCTTGTGGAAAACCAGAGAAATAAGAACATCAAGTTGTTGAGAACTGACAATGGAGGTGAATTATGTGGAAAATATTTTGAGCAGTTCTGCAAGCAGTGTGGCATAGCACTCCAAAAGACTACACCATATACCCCATAGCAAAATAAAGTTTCTAAAAGAATGAACATGGCGTTGATGGACAAGGCAAGGAGCATTCTTAGTGTTGTTGGGCTCAGACAAGAATTCTAGGTAGAGGCAGTCGACACTACAAAATATTTGGTAAATAGGTCTCCTTCATCAGCGCTAGTTGACTCGACTGCACATGAGGTATGGTTTTTTAAGAAGCATTCGCTTTCACATCTCAAAGTATTTGGATGTGATGCATTTGTGAATGTTCCAAAGGAAAAGAGGAACAAGTTGGATACTAAGGTAGTTAAGTGTATTTTCATTGGATAGAAGTATGGGGTAAAAGGATATAAACTAAGGGATCCATTGTTAAGAAAGACAATGAACAATTGAGATGTAGTCTTCAAGGAAGTTGGAGGAACTTCCAAGTTTGAAGAGATTCAAATAGAGAAAGAACTAGAGAAATTGGTGTTTGAGTTGAGGAACGATGAACATGATTCAGATGAGTCAACTAAATCAGATGAAGAGGTGGAATAACTGACTCCATTTCTAAGGAGGTCTGAGCGAATAAGGAAACTAGATGAAAGGTATAGTCCACCATATTTCCATTTTGCATTTGTGTTATCTACCACTGACAAGGAGCCCAAGTTGATCAGGGAGGAAGTCGACTCAACAAAGGGTAAACTATGGAAGGATGCCATGGTTGAAAAGATAGAATCCTTTCACAAGAATATGGCACGATATTTGGTAGAGATACCTAATGGAAGGAAATTGTTGATAGCAAGTGGGTGTTGAAGAAAAAGTTGAACACAACATAACAAGTCGATAAATTCAAAGCTCGACTGGTAGCAAAAGGATGTTCTCAAGTCAAGGGAGTCAACTTTGGTGAGATGTGTTCCCCTATTGCAAAATTAACCTCCATTAGAGTACTAATTTCCCTGGTTGCAACATTTGATCTTGAAATAGAGCACATGGATGTGAAGACAACGTTCCTACTTGGTGATTGTTGATTCTTGAATCTGTCAGGACCGAAACGTCAACCTCATGAGGACATTAGTCCCCCTTCATTTTTAGAGAGGTGGTTCTCCTCTTTGGCTAAAATATATATATTTGAATATCTTGGAGTCGGGAGAGTGCTAGACAACAAACCCCAAATATTTATTTCTTGGATTTATATGAGAATGGTTCTTCGATAACCCAATATGATCTTTATGTGCAACAAAATTCTTTTAATTAGAAAAGATTAAAGGAGGGATTCAACATCAGAATTAAATTGTGATCAACATCATACACAATCTTCTTAATAGCATATAAATACATCCATATCTTCTTCATAGGAGAGAATGATTTGATCATCTCAAAGAATTTTAACAGAGTACTACAATCAAGATCAAAAGAGAATTTGATAGGTCAACCTCAAATACTTTATATTCTGAAAACACAGTTACAAAACACAATCGAGATCAACCCCGAAGCAATTCTTTGTGGAGTTTTATTTATGAAATATTTTCTTCATTACAAAATATTTTACAGCCATATAGGTGGCTGCAAACACTCCATGATTATATAAGAAAATATCTTAGAAGACTATAATAAGAACACTCAACAACTCAACCAGCTTATGCCCAACTCTGAGATTCAAGCATAAAACTATGAGGAGTGGTGAAGAACAATACATATAAAAAAAATGGAGAAGATGGAGATTTCTTTCTTTTGATCAGAAGCTTGATTGTGTATCCATGGTTGTACCTTTTTCTTCCTCTGATATTCTTCTTTTCCCCTCTCACAATATTGAATATTGGCCTTTTGATGAAGCCTTTGTTCCCTTTTTAAGAAGAAATTTTCTAACTACTTGAGTAGTTATGGTTTCTCCCTTCTAGAAATTTTTGTACAAGTTACTTATTGAAACATTCCCTTTAATAAATGTCTCATTAATTCGTTATTAATGAATTCACGTCATTAATACAAGTATATTTAAATTGGGTCCTTCTCATTTTTTAATAAAAGTTTTTAATTAAATTTTTATTTATTTAAATTTGATTAATTTTCATCAAAAGAGGACGAATGTAATTTAATTTTATGGAAGTGAAAACCATTTTTTTATGCATGAAAACCACTTCTGATGTTTTCTTCATCATCTCATCTTTCCAAAGATATATTTTTTTCCCAAATCCGTCGCCTGAATCTCAAGATATGAGCTCGTGAAGTTGAGTTGTCATGCAGGCCCATTAAAAATGAAGCTGACTGATATTTTTATTTCTGAGAAAAATTATCCATTTTCAACATTTGAAACATATACCAACATCTTCTATGTTGAAATACCTTTCCAACGGTATAAATTTTACGCTATTCCGACACCCGAAACTCAAGTTATGGCCTCCGCAAGATTAAGGCTCAGCCACCGTCGATCAAAGTTGATGGGAAAATCTCAGCCCTTGGATTGATTTTTGTGCTTCCCGTTATAAAATTCAAATTTTTGGTTTAAAATTCTATCCCACGTGCATTGGGATATTATATTCTTCGTGATGTATAATACTAAGTGTTTGATAACTTAGTAAGAAACACGAGAAGAGAGGAAATTATGGAGCTTGGAGGATTCGACCCTTGAAAAATTGTCGAATAAAATAATAATTTTGGAATCCCGGTGTTGTCCATCTCATGCCCATTCATTGATGAATTAACCATTCATATACTTCCATGTGTCTTTGTAATAACTTTCCACGTGTCTCTAATAATAATATTCCATGTGTCTCCCTCCACGAGTTGTCCTGTGTCACAATTTCATGCTTCCATGTTGAATGTTCTTATTGATTCATGGTTTAAAAGGGGAAAACTTTTGAATAATGGTTAAGTATGGGAAATCAGGTGGAAGGTTAAGTGAAGGGAAAATTGTAGGTAGCGAAAGTCAAGGGGGTAGTTTGTAGGTTGTGGGGACGAGTTGGAGGGTTGGGGAGTGAGGTGAATAAGGTAGTGAGGGATGATCGGTGTTCGCGAAGCTGATGAGGATTATGAGTAGTTCGGGGGAAAGGGGAGAAATGTAGATGACAAAAGTGAGGGAGGATAAATGTAGGTAGTGCGAGCGGGGGTGAGGAAGTGTAAAGAGGTGAGGGGGTGTATGAGTCTTCCAACCCATGAACCCGCAAATACTGAAAAATGACTAAGTATGGAGAAAGAGATGTTGAGTGAAAATTCTAAGTATGGTAGCATTGTAATATAGGATAGGAGAGACAAACATGATACTTAAAAAGATTCTTCAAAATCGAACCTCTGGACAAGATCTTGAGTAACTTAGGCATACAAAAACATATTTCTGAGCCGAAAAAAAGCGTGGTGAAGATGAGACTAGGGGATGCAGAGTGAACTTATAAAGTTCAAAAATGTCTTCTTTTGATATCAAGGATTTTTATGAATCCAAGAGCAGGAAAATAAATATGACCAAATTTTTGTCAACAATTGTCTCCAACTGCGGGACAATGACCCCCTGTGGGTTGCTGAGAACACCAGAATCTCAAGACCAATTACCTTCTCCATTGGGCTATGGAGTCATCTTCAAAATAAATTCTTGCAATTCTTTTTCTTTCATGGAGTTATTTTCAAACTTCAATATAAAATCTACCTTATTATGAAAAATTGAACCGAAGAAACAAAATATGTACATACATGATCTACCTACCTTAACTTACTTGAAAGAAAGAGGCACCTTAGGTGTAGGAATATTTCCAATGGAGCCATTCAAGCATTGACCTAATTTGTGGAATGAACTCCAAAATTCTGAGAGAAGTTGGGACTTGTACCCATGAGTCAAGGGCACTCTCAATATGTACTGGAGAAA
The DNA here is from genome assembly GCA_010110895.2 of Picea sitchensis. Taxonomy (NCBI): domain Eukaryota; kingdom Viridiplantae; phylum Streptophyta; class Pinopsida; order Pinales; family Pinaceae; genus Picea; species Picea sitchensis. Next base: position 55,667 of record SNQJ01S0042390.1, read on the forward strand.
AATTATACCAGGTATGGTGAAGATTTGATTGCGTTGTTTGACCAACAATGCTCTGGAACCATAATTCAATGAAATCAATTCTTGGCTGAGGAGTTTTCGACATAAGAATGCATTCATCCTTTTCTTTATTTACAAACACTTCCATGGTTCTTGATTCATCAAAAGCCTCTTGAAAATATTCTTCTTTCTTGTAAAGGTGATCTTGTTCATCATTCTTTTCAAGATTCGTTTCTTCCATCAATTCTTTTTGTAGCAAGTTCTCTTGTGATGTTTCATCATTTATCACAAGGCTAAAATCTTCTTGTGTGTTTGGTGGAGGCTCCTCAATTTCATTCTCAAATTTNTAAGAAGAAGGTGATCTGAGGTTTCCTCAGCTTGTTGACACAAGGGGCATCTGAAAGGACCCTCCCAACCTTTCTTTTGAAGGTTCTCCCCTGTTTGGATACTATTATGACTTAAAGTCCAGAGGAACAGGTCTATTTTGGGAGTGGTTTTGGTGTTCCAGATGAATTTCCAAATGGCTGCGTTGGGAGGAACATGAGGGATGTTTCGGAAGGTGTTGTATCCCAGTGATGTGGAGTAGGGATTCGCATTCTTCCCCCAGCCTCTCTCATCTTTACCTCTTTTTTTAATGGGGGCTTTCCCCTGCAAACTGAGCTTTAGAGCGCCCCAATCATTTTCTAAGTCCTGGGGCAGATTGCCCACTTCCCAAGCTTGCCACGGCTTGCCTCTTTCGTTCCCCCACTTAGAAATGTCATAGAGCGTCTTTAGATTTTTCCCATCCATCCAACCTTTTAGCCTTTGCAGATCCTGGTTTCGTTCCAGTGGTGGGTCCCCTAGAATGGAGTCTTGCCAGATTTTAATTTTTTTCCCGTTTCTTGGCACCCAAGTGAGGTGAGGAGTGAAAAGGTCCATGGATTTTTTGCACAGAGCATAGGTTGGGGACCCCTTAGTCTCTCTACAAGGGTT